>NQII01005955.1:7869-26196 GCA_002778355.1 Clitarchus hookeri
AGCTACTAGCCGCTACAGAATCAGTAGGCCATTAACTGGAACCGCAGGTACATACACGCAGGGGTGGACACTCTATAGAACACGGCTGAGCACATTTTCCAATCGCTGTACGCTAAATCAAAACTTGCAGATCAAACTTTTTACAGTGAATTATAACGTTTTTGATTAAATATTAGCTTACACTAAAAATTCTTAATTTTAAACGTAGTTTATTATCATTTTATGCAAGAAAATTTGTTCATTACTATTTATCCTTTGAACTATTTTTTCATGCACTTTGTTGTGCATTTCACAGCTTTCAGAGTGGTATTCATGACAGACATAAAAATGTCGTGACTTGACTTCAGGAAAAGGGTTGAGGGGTGATTTTGCTAGTAATTAATCCATTTACTTCCAGTATTCGTGTTTAATAATGCGGGGCAGTGTTAATATTAATCTTACGTGGGAATTATTTTGTTTAATTCTGTTGCAGCCAATGCTACTACTGTACCCGTTTTGTCCCACGAAAATTGGAAATTTTTTTTGTTCTTCTGCGATAATATGTATTAGTGATTATTTATTATTATTTTTTTACGTAAGCCAATGCCACGTAGTTTTGTGAAGCGCAAATACATGGAAAATGTTAAGGCAAACCACACGATGGGAACATCCCAACAAAGTCCAGAATTTGTTGAAATGAATTGTGTTGGTTAAAATATAAAAATAAGTACCGGTAATGTAAAAATACACTACTCTGAAAAAAAGTGCATTTAAAATAAACACATTTTTAGGTTCTAGAGCTAGAAAAAAGCAGCAGGTATGCTGCACTTTGCTTGCAAACAACAAAATTCCCAACTATTTTTCAAAAAAATTCGTTCGCTATATGTACTTGAAATGCAAGTAAATAGCTAGGCGTTTTGTGTAAACAAGTTATGAATAGTTATAAGTATCGCAAGTGAGTTGAACTGTGCGTAAATTGCCTTATAAAGGAGCAGCGAATTCGATTTTGTGTTTGTCAAGTTTGCGTTTTCGTATAGCGATTGCGAAAAAAAAAGCCCATTGGATAACATTGAGTGTGCACTCTGCACTAGTACTTTACAGACTGTATGCATACATGAAGGTGGGGAAAGGCATTCCTTAGGCCTGGTTTATAAAAAACCGCAATGACACAACACTGGCGAAATTCCAACGACGTAAGAAGTTGAACTCTGGAATCTTTAGGCACCTGCTTATAAAAGTTCCTTGCGACTTTTATAAACATGCACCTACCTAAAGATATCAGAGTTTGACATCTTGCGTCGTTGCGATCTTGCCAGTGTTGCGTTATTGCGAGTTTTATAAACCAGGCCTTAGCCTTGCCTCCCCGTCAGTTCCCTACGCACCCGCACACGTATGGCCTTGCATACGTCACTTGTCGGCACCGAGATTCACGAATACAGACAGCATTCTCGTAGAGAAAGAATTTGTAAACAAACATGTGCTCGGGTTCACGACGAAACGCGTGTATGCGCGGTAAGTGTTATCTACGGCATTGTTCGTAATTATCTTGTACTTTTTTTATCTTGAAGCGTGGCACAAGATTACGAAGTTTTGTTTTCAACGCGCATTCGTTCATCACACTCCCGTAATTGTGAAATTAGCTACAAAAAATTACACAACACATACATCTCGCTATGCAGTAACACGTATAGTAATGCATTTACATACGCATTATACACCGAGTGGCCAAATTATTATGACCACCCCCCTCAATACAATGTTGGACCACCTTTTGCCCTTAATACGGTGTAATGTGCGGCGAACAGTTCGTTCAGAGACCTTCGCAGTTGCTCCTTGATTAAGATTCCCCACAATTTGAGGTACTGTTGCTCTTCTGTTGGACTAGACAACTCTGGCAAGTCTCCTTTCAGGTCGAGCATCCAGTAGCCTGTGACGACCACTAGCTTGACGTTGAGACCCGGTTTTCTGCTTGGTGGTTCACTCTCTGTAAACATTAATAACGGCTGCTCTCGAACACTTCACAAGTGCAGCCGTTTTGCTGATACTGGTTCCGACGCTTCGAGCGTCTACATTCATCCCGCACTCAAACTCAGTTAAATTACGTTTGCTGCCCATGTCTTCCCAAGCAACACTGTGCAATTGGTGCTTCACTTGTCTTGCATTCCCTTTGCATAGCTATCTCGCCCTCTAGAGGCAACAACGTGAAGTTATATCCGACGTCCATACAAGTGTCAAGTTGTCATAATAATTTGGCCACTCAGTGTATGTACGAACACTTAGACGTAACTTGCTGTACATACATCAAGTGTTATACTTCCTTCGAACGCAAACACCTGGCTGGTATGTGGAAACATTTGTGTCTGGTAATTTTAAGACTACACAAATTGTTTCTGTCAGCATCCATGGCGCGGCGCCTACAAAACTACAAGTGTTCGGGAGTTACCATTTTTTTTTTTTTTTCCAATTTCGACGACCGTTACCGATGTTTACGTCATCTTGCAAAAAAGAAAACAATAAAAACTGTATACTACTGTTAACGATAGCATTGCAGCTGTCTCTAAAGACTACAAATATCAAGAAATGGAAACTTATTTGGAAACAGGAAGAGCAGACCACACATATGCCAGTTGATAGTTGTGACGTGCTGACTTGAGTCTATTTTCGTCCGACAAGTGGTTGAACTGTGAACACACTGGGACGTCCCAATGAACGATGAACACCGCACGGTGGACGCTATTGTGTCGTGTCGTATGGAAGTCAACTGCGGCGACCCACAGCTAGTTACGTCCGTATTATAGATGAATGTGAAGGCGTCTATGAAACTACCTTTGTCACCCGTGAGCACGGCTTCTTGTATGGCGTCTGGAATTCCCTTGACTTGCCGCAACATTTCTTGTTGTTGGGTGTCATTTCTTTCCGGATTGTCTGGTCTTTTATTTTTAATACTCTTGTGTATGAATGATATGAAGTTACCGAAAATAAAAGGTATATTGTAGGAGATTCACTGAAAGGAGTCGGACGCAAATCACAGTAGAGGGGCTGATGAAAGCGTTACATTAGGCAAAATTTTCTTAATCCAGTGGAAAACATTTTTATGAGGTAAGTTAATTCTCGTTTTATTTCGTGGTAAGCCTTTATGTAAAGAGAGTAAAAGTGTATTACTGTATACTTCCTTTCTCTCTTTATATTTACTGCTATCAGGGAGTTTTTTTTCTGAATGTGTGAATGGATGGAGGCAGACTTACGGATGGGCAAAGCGCCATTATAAACCGCACTTTGTTTTTTTTTTTCCACTTTTAGAATGTTAGCGGAATACACGCACCGTGTTGCTTTTTGAAATCCCTGCTTAGGATCTATTTTTCTGTGCATCATATATCCTTCTGCCTCATGTAACATCGGCATTGTCATGGACCTCATCACTTTATTAATGTATTAGTCAAGTTTAACTGGGAAAATGTTATGCACGTGTGAATCTTGCTAATGTTTTAACTCGTATACTTAAGCGCATAAAGCAAATAAGACCTTAGTTTTAAAAATAACTTTCCACCGATTCACATGTCACACTTGTAATTCGAAGTTGAAATATGGAACTACAATTCCTAACTCATTCCCAACTCTACTGAGACCATACCAGTCCCAGTGTGTCTTCTTAAATAGCGCAGTAAAAGGCAAATAATTTTATTTTTCAAAAGTGCTTACTTTACCGTAAACAGGCATCACTTAATCATACAAAATAAACTAACTGCATTAGTGAAATTAATTTCAAGTTACATCTGCATTACAAAGGTTTTTGTTTCACTCGTGAACTCACTAGTTCTATTTTCGTGTACGCATGTCTTGCCGGGTCCTAACTCACGGAGTTCATAGTTTTGTCGGCCATGTTATGAATGGCTCTGGTGTGCTACTGCGATATTGCACGGATAAACTACTATACAACTGGAGTAAGAAATACATGTATGTTCAACACCAACAAACAGTAAGGCTTCAACTCTCTCTGTGTGTTTGTGGTGTGTGTGTGTGTGTGTACACACACGCGAACGTGTGCATGCACCATTTCCCACGCCTTATTTTTTCTCCCTCTCTAGCGCGCACTTCCGCACATACAAACACATACTATTTTTTTAAAATAATCTNGCGCGCACTTCCGCACATACAAACACATACTATTTTTTTAAAATAATCTTCAACCACATTTCGGGCCTAAAAAAGGCAACCGATTGGCGAACAGAGGTCAGAGCGGACTTGAAAGCCCTCAACAGCACATAAGACGCCATACAAGACAGAAACACTTACAGGAAACTGATTGACTCCACAAAATGTGAACCTAAAACCAGAAAGAAACGCAACTACATATTCACAGAAGAAAGAAAACAAGAACAATCCGAGAAAATGAAGAGGTACTGGGCAGCAAGAAAACTCAACCAAAATGGTTCATCACGCTCCTAAGATGGGCAAACTTNGAAAATGAAGAGGTACTGGGCAGCAAGAAAACTCAACCAAAATGGTTCATCACGCTCCTAAGATGGGCAAACTTGGATGAAAAAATAAAAATAAAAACAAAATTATTATTATGTTGTATTTCAACTGGTGTTTCTTTGGGATATTTAGGTGTAAGGTTCTTCTGTTTTCCTTTTTTCTTGAAGGGAAACCTCGTGCCTTTTCCGACTGGACGCTTCCGGTGTACCCAGATCCTTTTACTTTGATCGCACAGCCACGGTAGAGCCTGCAATCACTTGATCGCAACACACCTGGCCGCCATACACCTGAGCCGGACTGCAGGACGAGTAGCGAGACTCGTGCTGGCCAGACACGTGCGTCACCCCCATCCAGCCCCCTTCCCCCTCGCAAAGTCACTTCAAATGCTTGTCCGACCATTTCCGTACAGTCAGGCTCTTCATGCGGACTATTCGACGTATTTTCTTCCAGTGGACAAAATATTGCAGCTCGAAATGAAAATAACGAGTATTTAGTTTCTCTTTGAACAGAGTTTATATGTATTTGGTCACTTTATATTCTCAAAAATATTTACTTTATAAGTAAATAGGAATGTCTATATCCTTACGTAAAAAAAATTATACTTGAAGTTATTTTAAATTATTGCATATTACAAAAAAAAATTCAAAATTTCACAAAAATATTTTTTTAAATTAGTTATATAATACATTTACAATACTTTCAGACTATAATCCTATGACTTTGATAAAATACGTACATTATTCTATTATAATACGATCAATAAAATAAATACATCTTATTTTCTTTTAAATTACGACAGCTGCTCTAGTATAGTTTGGTATGCTATGCATTTGTTGTGCAGTTAATTGCAGCAACTCTATGAAGAAAGCGAGTACAAGGAAGACGTACAGGAAATTCTTATTTTTACTTAAGTGCGTGAACGATAAGATGAAAATGTTATTAATCGTTCACAAAATAATATTCTTTCTCAATGACAATAATAATTTGTTTGTTTTAGTGAGCTCTACCACCCCTNATTAATCGTTCACAAAATAATATTCTTTCTCAATGACAATAATAATTTGTTTGTTTTAGTGAGCTCTACCACCCCTAAATGTTTGTCCCATGATTTTAGAATCACCCTATATAACAGTAAAGGCTATATTAAAACTTAAAAAATCAAAATAACGTTAGCTTCAGAATGACGCTGTGTCGACCAGACAAACGTCCAGGCAGAGCAGGTGAAGGCNAAAAAATCAAAATAACGTTAGCTTCAGAATGACGCTGTGTCGACCAGACAAACGTCCAGGCAGAGCAGGTGAAGGCCAAGTGACGCGTCACAGAGGTCGCTTCTCAGGTAATCCTGCACAGCTCCGTTGCTATAACAAACACGAAACCGGAACAAAGAAACATCGCGTTACCGTATTTTATAGTTTGAACTTTCCTAATAAATATCACAAAACAAAATTTTCGAATTTTTTTTAACAATTGTAAAATGTTACATTTCCCATTTTATCCCATTGAGTTTGAAACTAAAAAATTAACAACTCTATTTGGCATCATATTTTAATAATAAAAAATAAATTAAAAAAATTATAATTTGGTGGTGATGAATAAAGTAAAAGGCAACTGTCATTGCACAACTGATATCAGCCTGCATGCTACTAATTTAACTGTATTGAAGAGCCTTGCTGATTATTTATTACAACCGTTGCACACTCGCTGAATCTCTGAGGTTTTTCAGTGAAAGCATGCATTATACGTCATCAATATCTATAATAAACTTGTGTACATGGTACGCAGAAAGTAATCGTTTTATTATTGGATACTGCTCGCCGATCTCTATTGTAGGAATAGTTCAGCCTGCGCAGTATTTGTGCGCAGTATATGAACAGACGTGTAAGAAATGAGCTACTGTTTTGCTGTTAAATTCATACGACAAAAAATTTGTCCGCCTAATATTTACGGCATAACCAATCATTATACTTTCCGAAACCAGTACTGTAAACTTGACGAACTTCTATAAATAGTGTTGAGTGTTGGCAGTGCATCGACACCCAACTCCGAATCAATATATGACCGTTCATTCGGCATAGTTGTATTCTCTCCAATTACCTATATATTTGTATTGCAATTCTAGTAATCTGTAATACCACTCGTTAACTAAGAATACAGGATTCACATAGCTATATAAAATTTTTTGTGCATGTAAGAAGTTGTAAAGTACCTCTACATACATACTTGTACATTTAGAATATTCAAATTTTTTTTTTTTAATTCGTCATTCTTTGAACTTTTGGGATTGTCTTTTAGGAATGAAAATGCTAGTTCGGGCACAAAAATTGTTTATCATCCTACCCAAAATAAAATTTATATAGAGTTTTAGTACTGCAATTCCTTCCGACGAAAGCTGAAGGTCTGTATAGAGTTGTTATTGCCAGTCGGCATTTCATTTCCGAAAACTGCTAGGCTCCTAGTCACGCCACGGCTACAGGCAACAACCCACCCCCTCCCCCACCGGAACCGCCAACACCACGGTAATACCGAAACTCGTTCTCGCTGTTTGCTCCCTGTGCACTCTCGGCCACCCCCTCCTCTCCCCCCGGGGGGAATGCTTACACGCAAGGCCTTCACCGAGTGCGGACAGTGGCCACAGAGTGAGGAGGGCGCCACTTTCCACTAGCTTTTTGCTAAAAACCTGTTTTTTCAGTTAAATTTCCACCAGCTATTATTTTTAACTTGATACTCAAATCAGTAATTGAATCTATGTGTTTCCCCTCGCGATTTGACGTCTTTAGTTTCTTTGTGCTCCCTTTCGTTTGTCTGCAGTAGTAATTTCAAATTCGCGTCGAGATTTCAAGTTTCGAGGGGCACAGAAAGAAACCGTTTTCGGAGGGTTACAAATGGAAAAGAAAAATAATAAGGCACGTTAAAGCATAGAATACAATCATGTTAGTTTAAAAAAGGCAAGTTTCACGCGTGAAATTATCCTCAGATCACGNCACGTTAAAGCATAGAATACAATCATGTTAGTTTAAAAAAGGCAAGTTTCACGCGTGAAATTATCCTCAGATCACAGAGCAACTGAAAACAAATGGACAATAAAAAACTTAGTTATTCCTTAACAACATATTAAAAAAACAAATCCCTGGACTTGTAAGTACTCAGTTATAATCTTACAGTGCACTAAAGAAAGACTGAGAAAGAAAATACACAATAATTAGCTAATTTATTAAGGATACTCCCCCCATGAGCTCATCACTACCTCGAACACCGCGCCTCGCACGCAAGGCAGAGGACACTGAGCGACCGCATGTAACCCATATCGTACATGTCGCTGCTCTTCATCGCTTGTGCGGTGATTTACAAAGGCCGTCCGCCACCGAGATAAACCTATCGGAACTCGTGCGCTCCTGAACTCTAGCGGATTGAATTTCTGCAGTTATCTGAAAGAGTGTTCTGATTCGTTGTCCTTGCCTCTCTCAGCGTGACTCGTGATGCGGGGAACCCAAGGAGGTTTACTGTATACGGCCTCCTTGGAGGAACCATCCGGAGCGGGCCACCGAGATTATTTAAGCCGCGACGGGCCTCCGAGTGAGAGAGCGAGCGAAAAGATTTGGGCGGCTCTTAAGAACGTGGTCTTGAGAGCCGATGAGGGTGAAGTGAGGTGAGTATTGAGCAGCGCCGGAATGAGAGGGCGGGGAGAAACGGGAGATCCCCAAGAATACCCGCCGAACAGCGGAATCGTCAGGAACGATTCCCACTTGCGAAAATGCGGAGTGAACCGGCCGAGGATTGAACCCGGTTCGCCTCTGTAGGAGGCGAGCAGTCTAACCGCTCACGGGTCTCCGAGCCGACAATTTTGACTTTTGAGATTTGAGAGTTTGGAGGATTGTAAAGTGGAGAGTGAAACTGACGGGCGGTACTATTTATCGAACTGGATGTGTGAGTGTAAGACGTTTGGAATGATGGCAACAAACGTATGGAATATATGTGTAAATAATGAACGTGAATTAAGTGACTGTAAAAACCATAGGCGCATTGATAAGGCCTTTTTATAATTTATATCCACCATAAATATTGCGCTTACTGTGGATAACAAGAGTAATAGTGAAGACAGTTTAAATTTGCAAGTGATAGCTGTGTAAATAAATTAAAAATCAAATCTAAATTTTTTATATTTTATTAAGACTCAATCTCTCACGAACTCGGATATACCCCTCTGGCGCCTTGTAACAAAATTATTCCAGTGAAAAGGGATAGTGAAGAGGTCTGGGCGGCTGTTAACATCGAGGTCTGGAGAGCCGACGAGGGTGAAGTGAGGTGAGTATGGAGCAGCGCCGGAATACAAGGGCGGGGGAAAAGGGAGATCTCCGAGAAAACGCGCCGACCAGCGGCATCGTCCGGCACGATTCCCACATGTGACCCCGCCAGAAATCTAACTCGGTTCGCCTAGGTGGGAGGCGAGTATTCTGACCACTACACCACCGCGGCCCCTGTGGTCTCGTAGTCCTGGGTGCTGGGGACAGGTGCAGACGAGAGATCTCAGTCCAGCTCTGCCTTTAGTCCACGCCAGTGGTATTGTGGCCACTTGCGCGCACAAGGCGAGGTGTCAAACGCACGCGTGCTGTGACGTCAGCTGCGGGAGAGCGAATCACAGGCTCGTGCCCCAACCCCGGAAGCAAATCGATATAGCTGCGAGCAAACTGCAGCACGGCCTGCGACCACGCGCCAACGGCCACTGCTTGTGAGAACCGTTCAAAGTGATCATGAAACCTAAACACAGCAGTGCCGTGTTTACGAAAGAGGCACCGCGTCGAATATTTCGCTATTTTATTTGGAAGAGTACTAGACGAATCGCAACCTACAGTTACCGAGCTGAGCGGGCCCAGGACTTTCGAAGGCATTTAGTCCTCATCCTGCCAGCAAGGAAGGAGGCACGGCTCATCACGCAGGATGACTTGCAGACCAATCACATTTGCCGCTTGATGATTCGATCACTCCTGGCTCGTCAAAACATTTCAGCGTTGATTGCGGGCCTACTCTCCCCTTGCTAGAAGAGTCCCATCTGCACGCACTACTTTCGCACGATTCAAGAACCGATCGTGTTGTCGTGAAGGGTTACTGAACATAAACCAAATAAGTTTTTTTTCCGACACATGACTGTGACCAGTCGACATTCCACAGGCAGTCGGACTGATAAAAACTTAACACGGTCGTTTCATAAACGAATCGCAATGAAAGTCGTGATTATGTTGTCGTCTACGTAAGCCACTTGAGCCGTTATCGTTTCTCGACTGGCTGCTACAACTGTACGAAGCCGATGTACTGGGGCGTTGATAACTCGGCCACTCCTTACTTCCTGTTTATTATTGGCTCACAGTTAGAAGTTTCTTACCTAAACCCAATCCTAAAAATGAAATAAAATAAATTTTTTTTGAAGTCTACCTTACCAACGAATGAATTCGCAAAATGCATTGGGGCTGTAGGAATAGGTTATTCTAAACTATGTTTCCTTAAAACTACTTTAAATAAATTATTTATAATTTTTGCCTTATTTCGAAGCAATTTATATAAGTTATTGTGTTACAAAATTATGCCAGTGTTTGCAGCGTTTGTGTAGCACAATGTTCTTACAAACCCGCGCTCCCACAGAAAATCCTGGGCACGCCGTAGTTCGCAGTTACGTATCTACTTTGAAGCACGTTTCTGCGTTTTGCGGTTGTGCAGTGTCGGTTGACAGACTGAGGTCGGCGCATACTGTATGTGTCGCCATTAAAGACGCGTAAGAAACAAATCACGTATACTCATCGCTACAGGAACAGTAGTTACGGTTCACTGGTCGCTGTTACCAATCACCAGCGCCGTTTGTCCATACCAACCGGACGCGTCCGCCTACTGTACAGGCAGTTATCCCATTGGTTACCCTCACGAATGAGAGGGGCGAGCATCTTGTAAAAAACCTAGCGAAACTATGATGATATTTCATGCGTGCTGTGTGTTTTAGGACAAAGGACATTCAAAGTAGTTTGTTATGTCAGGGAATATTTATCTTATAGTAACATTTGATAGCGTTTAAAAGTTTATTGTGCATTCATATTAGGTTGCAAACCATGTGGTTAGTCGCTTTGTGTTAGATTTTAAATTTGTATATTACTTTTGATCTTTGAGTTTAAGAAAAGTTGGAATACCTAAATTCCCCATAAAAATCACGAGTACACTTCATTTCCCCTAAAAGCGAATCGCCTAATTCCGTTTGTCCTACTGCGTTTATCCTAACTGAGTTTGTCCTAACTGCGTTTAGCCTAACTTAGTTTGTCCTAACTGCGTTTAGCCTAACTTAGTTTACCCTAAAATGTCAATTTTCGAAGATCCTTGGCAGAAACTGCGTTTGTCCTAACGGCGCTTGGCCTAATTTCGCTACGCCTAACTTTGTTTAGCCTAACTGCATTCATCCTCAAATCTGAAACTTGCATTTCGCCTAACTGCGTTTATTCTAACTTCGTTTGTCCTAACTGCGGTTGCCCTAAAACATATTTTTCATAATGAAGTGGTTATCATTTTATTATCAACTGTTCTTCAGTGTGGTGAAAGTGTATTCAATTTAACGCAAGCAGTTATTAAAAATGTCAACCGTAACTTTGCTTCTTGGGATTGTAACTCAAGAGAGGGCGTGCTGTTCTGTAACAACTAGTTTCTAGTTTACCCATCAACTTTTGGTAGAAATAGTTACACTGTCTCCTACTAGATGTCGCATTAGTATGGTTTTCATAGAAATAGTTTCACTCTTTGTCAATAGAGGTCATTTTAGTACGATGTTTGGGTGATTTATGGGAATTGTAAAGCAAAATGGCTAATATCGAGACAGGGATTTCAGAACCCACGGAATTTATTTATTTATTTCATATCACCCAGTTGACTCAGTTCATGATCAAAATGCTCACTGAATATAGGGCTCGTCAGAAAATGTATCAATATTTGCATTTCACAGTATAACATTAAGTGAAAATTACAGAAATGGACAATAGCCATAAACTAGCTATGAATATGCACATAATTACAAACAATGTTTATATAAGATAAAGGGGAAAAAATTACAAAGAGTTTTATAGTACTTTGTATTAGTAATGACAATAACAACAGGAATAATAAAAAAATAATAAATTAAATTAAATAGTGAATATTTTAGCCCATTAGAACACAAGGCTTACCAAAGCATGCTTAAGCAGCATTATTACTAGCATATTTTGTATACCTATTGAACTCTGTAGGTTCTAGATTTAATCAGTTTGCTTCTTAATAAGTAAAATTAAGAAATTACGTGAAATATTTATATTGACAACAAAAATAAACAATCAAAATATCAAGACAACATATTTATATAAAGTATATTCATTCAAGCTTATTCTCTCAATTAAAACTCTGCATGTAATTTTCTACTTCCTGTATGCTGTACATATATTCGTTTTCAAATATGGTACTTATTAGTTTGTTGAATTTACTAACGTATTTCTCAACTGACACATGTTTCGGGAGATGGTTATACATTTTTAGTCCTTAATAATAAAAGCTTTTTAAAAAAAAACTGGCATGCTGTATACATTTTAGCCTGTGTGCATTTCTTGTACAATAATTATATGTATATTTATTTTTTGTATAATATTCTAAGTTTTGTTTTACAAATGTCAGTACACGTATGGCAAACTTAGTATATAATGTTTGAATCTTTGAAGGCTTTGAAGAGGGGTCTACAGGGAAGATCTATGTTTAACACCGGCTATAATGCGTAATGCTTTTTTTTTTTTTTTGTATTCGAACAATCGTACTGCTGTTAGTGGCGTTTCCCCAGAATTCAATCCCGTACGTCATTGCAGAATGAAAGGACACGTGGTATACCTTCTTTAATGTTTTAAAATCTAGGATTTATTTCAGAGCTCTCAGCATATAACAAATAGGTGAGAGTTTATTTTCCAGTTTCGTAATATACTCTGACCATGTTAATCTTTTATCCAAGTGTAATACTAAGAATTTTACTACTGCTATTTCATTTATAGTGCTGTCGTTGGGTGCACACAGGTTTTGTTCACAATGTCTGTTTTGTTTGCTAAAATGGATAAACTGTGATTTATCGACGTTCAGTACCAATCTATTCCTCGACTTATCCATTTAGGTCCATTGTTTGGACATTTGAGGTTTGACGTGACTTGTTCTGTTGCGGACGGGAAATATTCTTCAAAACAAAGTAGAAACGTATTTAGAAATGTATCATAGTTTGTGTTCACATCACTCATGTCGTTAATGTCTAACCATCTCTCTGAAGCTATTTTGTAATTAAAGATTTATAATTATCAGGAATGTTGATAAGCAGCACGTAGACAGTGCGTATTCATTCGTGCACGTAGAAGGATGATAATTAAGCTTAACAATTATCATCAGGGGGTCAATCACGTAGAGAAAAACAACGCTATTGCTCTGCATTATTTTCGGAAATATAAAAAAAAAAAATGGTGTCGGGAAGCAGTAAATGTGTAGGCCCTAACTGAGGTGACGCGAGTGATACATTTTTCGTAATTCTACCCGCATTCGCATATAGCTGATGAGATTATTAAACCAAATCCCATGTCAACATTCTCTCTTGCACTAAAAATATCATATTAATTATTGACACACACACACATACTAATAAACTTGTAACATTTGACATCTTCGCAGAAACTGTAGGCTGCTAGCAAAGAACGGCAGGCCAGTGTATCCAAATGTACAAGAATTCACGTACATTTACATGTGGGTTTCTTTCGAGAATGTCTAGAATGTTCTGTGATGAAACTGTTACCGGAACATAGAAAAGTTTTCAGAGGTCAATTATTATACCTTTATTAAAAAAAAAAACGAGTACAAGACACGTGTTACCTTTTCATTTTCATATGCAAATAAATTGGTTCCCGTGTTAAGAAAAATATTGTTTCTCTTCTCTCTGTGCAGGTTGAGTAAACTCGTGGCACACGTTGTGTAACTACGGATACTTTTCAACAAATGGGATATTCACCTGTGAGGAAACGTGATTTTCTAGGATAGTATAAACCCTTGAATATCACGTTATGAAATATTTTAAAATGCGTTGTAACAATACAATACATATAAGAATACAACCAGTGGCAATAAATTATAATGTTACGGACTAATCAGAATTTTATGAAGTGCTTGAGTTGAAACAGCAAATTTCTGACGAATGTTTTGTTTTCTTGTGCGAAGATCTTACGATGGAAATATAGTTGGTAAATATCGTCCCCATCCCCTGCTAAATGCGCTGCAACTTCCACATAAGTATTGCGAACTTGCTTGATTTATGGCTCATAAACCAGCATGTTACAAAAATAAAAAATACAAGTATTGGTGTACCACCTTAACGTACGCGGCTTTCAAAACATTCTTGCTGTGGCGTCGTCAATTGCGTGTTGACGAGCTGGCCACTTTTAACAGTTATTGTAGCAATTTTGTTAAATGAGTAAAAACTTACGGATAACTGTTGCAGTAATATAATGACTATCTGCGATGTATGACGCGAATGGTAATTACTGTCATTTGGAAATTGCCACTCGCTGGGTGAGAAATTGAATCGGCATGCAGTGCATAACAAATGGCGACTCCACAGTAGAGCACTGAAACAGTTACTTTTGCACTGAATCCGCGTGGTAGAGAAACCGTTCATCGAACGTACACAAGTTGCATTCTTGCCAGGCGTTGTGAAGCACCCTCTGAAAACATGTGTGCTGTTTCAAAGATAACTAACTTTTGGCACGAGAGTGTTATTTATACCAAGGCAAAATTCCTTGTTGATCTGAGCATTATAGTTACTAATTGGCTGGAAAAATTTGATCGAAGTTCACGGGTTTCACATTTTCAAACATTACTAAGATGGTACCCCCTATGTTAGCCTACTAATAACAAGAGGACGATACTACCAAACAAATGTTTGCACATAAACAATCTATAAAAACTCTATACTAAGGTTTGTTGTTTAATCTCGCGTATTTTACAGCTTTTTGTTTTTAATAAAAGTGTTTCCAAATATTTTGCATGAAGTGTATGCATCTCACTAAATAATCACTTTAGACTATACGCCCCATTAAGTTCTTTGCCTCATTTTGCACTTGTACCATTCTATCGGAAACAACCTCTGTGTATTTGGACTTATCAGTTACATGAAATAAAATATGTCACTTGAGAATTTATTAGATATGTTTTTAAATATCTTAAATCATCATCACTAAAAATTCCATGTAATGAAGGTTATGTGAGAATTTCTAACAAAGTATTATATTTTGAAGTATTATATTTTATTTCCGTGCGTTGCAGTACGAGAAACACAATTTATTATTTTAAGTTTTACGAATTATTTCTTAGAGGGAACACAGGACAGTGAAAAATTGTATTTGGCTTTGAACTATTTGGTAACCGATTTGTTGCTGTTAAATTGGGAAACCTCACTAGTGGGGAAGGAAATTATCACCGGATCCTTCGGCAGGTGAGGGTGACGACCCCGAATAGATAAGCACCATTAATAAAACATCGTCAACATTACCAGTTATAATCCGTTAAATCAAATGACATTAAGATTGTTATATCATTCCTATAATTTTTATGTTCATGTGCAATTCTGCTCAATTTTTTTTTTTTTTTTTTTTTTTTCCCTTTTATGAGTGGCAGTATTTCCGTTTAGCAAAATATTTTTCAGTTCCATATTTGTTGCGTAATTAAGCTGTCAAAGTTGCAATTTTTTGCAGTAGGAACAATAAAAATTAAACAACTTACTTTTATGATATGTAATCAATAACCTGTTTTTTTTGTTAAGAGAAAACGCGTGTGTGATTTCTATACAGTAGTATGATTTGGATGACTTTGGCAAATCGGCGTCTGGCGTCAGAGCTCGGAGCTGTTCATGCTCTGTCATTCCGGTCCCCCGGAGGCCATTTTTCCCTAAAATTTTCTTTTTCCCCCTTAAAATCAATTAAATTTCCCTCAAAGTTTCCCTTTTTCCCTTAAAAAAGCACCGCTCCACCAGCTGCAAAACGATCCCCCGAAAGGCAATTTTCGATCCATCGGACGGATTTAGGGGGATCGTGTTCGAGGGCAGAGCAGTGGCGACCATATTGGTTTTATAGGCATAGGGTATACCAAATCGATACAAGGGGTTCAGAGTCTGGATTCAAACCTAACCATCAGCCATCTTGGTTCTGTCAACCATTTTGTCCGCCATATTGAATCCAGGTGACATTGACCTTGGACTTTGACCTGGACCCTAATAACTTTTGACCTTGAACCCAAAAATTCCCAAAAAAAAATTCTAAAAATTTCCCATATATTTATAAAAAACTATTAAAAATTTTATTTTTAAAATTATAAAATTAACGTATTTAATGATAGACTTTAGAGGGGACGAGGGACTGGTACTGACCAGCCACCATGTTATGATGTCACCCAACCACCATGTTGGACCCAAGTGACTTTGACCATATAACCATGACCTTGGATGACCCTAAAAACAAAACTAGAGAAAAATTGTAAAAATGTAATACATTCATACAAGTCAGCGAGCATATTATGTTACTGAATACTACTACCATATTGTATTCAGGTGACCTTGACCTTTGACCTTGAACCCAAAAAAGGTCAATAATCCCAAAAAAAATCCTAAGAATTGACAAAAAATTAATAACAAATATTATAAGAAATTATTTTTAAATTTTTTTTTTTTAAACTTACATTTTTGGAGATTCCCCACAACACCATGTCCAGTAGACGACTTTCCCTCCTACAATAAATCACATCGGCATAACCTTTCCTTCCCCTACCAATGTTTCTCATTGGTTAATTAGTCGGCAGGTCTGCACCCCCTTCACCCATACTCATTCTGTCGAATGCTCTACACAAGCCACATGTCTTTTTTTTAGTTTGTAATTTGTTTACTTTTTTTATTAGCAAGGTAGAGCACTAACCAGTGTATTAACTTACCCACCAGGCGAGCTATCATTTTAGCCACCAAGTGGCAGCCATATTTGTTTACATTTATTTAAAGTATAGGTGGTGCTTTCTGCGCCTGACATTACCTAAGTGGCGCCAATCTCTCGATTTAGCCACCAGACTCTCCGCAAGACTTTTTCGTTATTTACTCGATCTCTCCGCTTTATCTTCTCTATTCTCCTTCAACGCCACATTTCAAACTATCTATATATTTTTGTTCACTTCGTCTTTAAACTAAACTTGCTAGTCAGAAGTATTCTCTTCTGCTTAAAAGCTGCTTTTCTCCCAGCTAAATAATGATTTATTTGTACTAGCTTTGTTGATGTAAGGCTATGAACGTGACCAGCGCAGAATGACCAATCTAATCGCTTAGTTAGTGCAACAACAGAGAATGTTCTCCTATCACCTGATTTCCTACGAGATAGGCGATTCACGAGAAATCCACTTACATCCTTGGGGAACGGTATCATTCACGAATTTATGCAATTATGCTACGGCGTATATAAGTAGTTGTATAGTAATAAATTAAAACTTGTGATTATTTTTTTGTTTGATTTGAAAATGTGCTATAAGCACAATAATAAAATACGCCCTAACTCCTATACGAAGATCGACATTTTTTTAAGTTTCAAGAAGTAAAATTTTACTTCTGTGTATAAATTGAGTATAGCTATATATTAAAATTATCAATTTAATACAAATATAGCATGCCATTTAGCATACAAAATATACTAAAAATTAATAACGAAAATGTATATTTTTCTTCATTTAATCTGATGATTAAATAAAGAATTTTCATTTACTTACAATTGAGTAGATTAATTTTTTTATTAATTTTATTTATTTATTAATTTTTTTATATTGATCTGTAACGGTAAATTCCTCCCCATACGGAGTTTAAATTTGCGAACTTTGTAGGTTTATGTCAAACTCTGTTAGCTGCGTTGATACCAAAATGACATGTTGCAAAGAGTTAAAAATGACAGGTAAAATTGCAGGTTTTAGTATCTTGAGGAGTATCAAAAACAGTTTTTCTTTGTTCTAAAATGCATATCCTTACTTCAAGATTCCAGTTGCGATTTCGGCACTCTCTTGAAGCTCAAAATCTTGATTGGTTACACGACAGTAGACTGGTTCCAATAGTCATCGCAGTCTTCTCGCGCCTTCGGTGACGAGCTACGTCGACGTCCCTCCGTGGCCAGGCGACAAGTGGAGAAATGTAGCCTAAACTTTCAATAAACTCGCGACCACCCCGACCTAAAGTTTATTATTAATTTAGAAAATTTTCCTTTCATGGGGTGAATGAATATGAGTGAAGAGATTTGGCCGGGTCCTTACAGCGAGGTCTTTAGAGCCGATGAGGGTTAGTGAGGTGAGTATGGAACAGCGCCGGAATGAAAGGGCGGGCGGAACGGGAGATCCCCGAGAAAACCCACCGACCAGCGGCATCGTCCGGCACGATTCCCACAAGCGAAAATCCGGGAGTGACCCGGCCGGGAATTGAGCCCAGTTCGCCTCGGTGGGAGGCGAGCAGGCTAACCGCTCAGCCACCGCGGTCCCCTCCCCGGGTGATAACGGTGGGCAAGCAGCACGGAGGCAGGCGAGGTATGTGATAAACAGCGGAGCGGTGTCGTGCGGTGAATGTGCGCTCCAGTGCCGTTTGCATACGCGATGATGCCGCTGTCGCGTCGAGATCTCCGCCATTTGTCACCGCTGACCTTCTCGCACGCGGGTAGCCAGCCGCTCCTCGCGTCCCGCTTTCACCCTCTGCCGTCGGACACTGCGAGACGTCGGAGCGGGGGTAGTACAGGCCCCGTGAAGGGCCCTTGACCACCCAGTCGGTGTTATAATTTATTGCAGTGGGTTAGGAAA
>NQII01005955.1:26570-44642 GCA_002778355.1 Clitarchus hookeri
TTGGAAGGCGGGAGTAGCAAACTCCCACCTAGTTGTTCATTAAAACAGAAATTTTAAATACTGCAGGGCTTTTTAAATTGCCACCATCAAGTCCACGAGTGGACTCGGTGGTGTTACTGCGAGACGTAACAGGCGTATATGAGGTTAAAAACTATTTCCACGTATAGGCTATTCAAGGTAAAGTGAGCACTTTATAAAGGCCCTCAAAGAAGGCATGATAACAAAAAAATTATATTTTATTTATGGCCTCAGACGTTAACTTTTGAGAGCTGTAAAATGTATACACTGATGTTATAAATCCCTCTGTAATTAATATATTAACAAGTGGGGAAAGAATAAAAATCAGCTGAAAGGAACTTTTAAGCACTGCATTTAGAAAATGCTCTATTTACCATGAACAACTTATATCTGTGGCAACTGTGACATAAATATCTGTGACTCATATTAGTGATTTTGCAACAGCGACAAATAAACGTACAACTCAGTTTAGCGATTTTGTAGCAACAATAAATAAATGAAGGTTTTAAATTGGATAAAGGCTCATTTGCATTTTTATTGGAAAATTAGTTTGTCGTGTTTTTAATTTTTCTATAAGATTTGTGCGATCTTTATAGATGTCTAGTTTTCACAATGACAATAAATATTTATGAAAAAATTACACTTTTAAAATTATGTTATTTGCAGAAGGGAAACAAAAATGTTTTTCTTGTAACGAAAATTTATTTTACAGAGATAGGTGTCTATCCAAATCAACACTTTAAATATACGTGAGTAGTAATGAACACGATGATGGTGAGAATCGCAAACAGTATCGATGTGAAAAAATTGGTATTTAAATGAAAATTACTATAATTGCACCTTGAACAATATCTTATGCTTTCGCTACCCTTCTCTTAAAACTTCTTTTATTAAGTTGCATTCTTTGTTCAATGGCAAATGCAGTACATAACATGCAGCTTACTATTATCACCTTTGATTTAAATAAACAAGATTAGGAGATGAATGTAATAGCTCGTGTGGGTACCAGTAAACTTAAATTTGGAAAGAAAAAATAATGGGTTGAGACGGTAACATTTCTATATAATATTAATAAATATATGTCTTCATCTCCGAGTTTGATCACGAAAACAGTGACCGGTGCTAGTAGATATAAACCTGTGAACGTTGTTATGATTGAGTGAAGGCGGACAAGCCAAGCGAACAGCAGCGACGCGTTGGTATCCAGACCAGGCGAAGAATCTCTGACACATTACAGCAATTATAGTTTATAAACCACATCAGCGAAGCGCCAGTGGAGCTCCCATCCCGGCGGCACGGTATTTGGGACAATCACGCCACCAGAAACTATGTAATACGTCAACACTTTGCACGCGCGGTCTGTCAGCCTGTCTGTCTGAGGACCCATGTCGAGATGAAGCCATCAAGATGCAGTTTGGCCTCCCGCTCGTCGCTTTCCGACTCACCACTCAGCCTCCGGCGACTGTATCATTCCGGTTAGTCATGCACTGTGATTGATTAGCACCTCCCTCGCCAATAGCTTGTAATTACTGTAACTCCTGAAAAATGTATTATATATCTGTTCTGTCTTCATAATTAACGTCAGTTATTCCCTCATAATAGTATAAACCTTCCATAGTCCTTAGGCACAAGTACAAAATATTAGAAACGTAACAACGTGTGCTCCCATGAGGCGACTTGTCGCAGTGACTGTACTTGTCTGAGACAGGTAGATAGTTGTGATGAAGTGGCAGCTTGCACTTTATCTCTGTCAACTAGTTTCATTGCCCTCGAAGTGATGCAAGTCGGTGGCCTACTGAGCACGTCTCGAAGCTCTTGGAAAACATTGGCGTTGTTATTTGGAAATGGAACGGACTCAAACTCCTTTTTCACTGTCCCAGAGTTTGCTCGAAAATCTCAGAGCAAATGCAACAGTTGCCGAATGTGTTGGCCCAGTCACGAGTAGTCAAGTAGAAAGAGACAACGGGTAGGCTAATTACTGCAAAGTAAATTACACGCGGGCGTCCTTCTTGCACGAGAAAGTGAACAGAAAAGGTGAACAAGAGCTGAGCTGAGTTGAGAGATTTTGTCGGCTCTTAACAACGAGCCCCTGAAAGCCGACGAGGGTGAAATGAGATGAGAATAGAGAAGCGCTGGAATGCAAGGGTGGGGGAAACGTGATATCCCCGAGAAAACCCGCTGACCAGGGGCATCGTCCAGCACGATTCCCATTAGCGAAAATCCGGGAGTGACCCGGCCGGGGATTGAACCCAGTTGACCTTGGTGGGGGGAGGCAACCGTCTAACCCGGTGAACAAAAAATAGAAAGTAATGTGCATGCTATCTAGTATGCAGGAAAGTTTGTGATTCACACACACGGCACTGGTTTATAAGCAAGGAAGTAAATGCGTACAAATGCTGGTTCACCTCAAACATGTCACTCACACAAACAAGACAATTTTTTTTATTGGTTATACGACGCTGGTCTGAGGAATTGAGCTACGTCGTTGTAGACGTTCCTTGTCGTTGAAGGTCACACCGGCGGTTTCGCAAAGAATTGCTTCACTCGTAATCAGGCGGCGTTACAACGTCGTTTCAATGCGTCGTCGATGGGCCGCCTGCTGTAGTTAGTTCGCGGTATCGTCACACTTTGCGAGTAAAACCCCCTGTATGATGTATTTAGTTGTTCTTTAAACCTGTCATGCATCACACGTGCTCTATAATTTTTTTAACATAAAAGTTTAGCTGAGTTGAAAGGTTTAGACGGCTCTTAACAGCGAGGTCTTGAGAGCCGATTAAGGTGAAATGAGGTGAGAATGGAGCAGCGCCGGAATGAGAGGGTGGTGGAAATGGAAGATCCCCGAGAAAACCTGCCGACCAGTGGCATCGTCCGGCACGAATTCCACTTGCGAAAATCCGGAGTGAACCGGCTGAGGATTGAACCCGGTTGGCCTTGGTGGGAGGCGAGCAGTATAACCGCTCAGCCACCGTGGCCCCTTTAACATAAAAGTATTTTCTTGGGGCGCTACTCTCGTTCAACTTACTTGCATAACGGCAGCTCAATTACGCGATTACACTTTTTGAATCAAACCTGTGAAAAATCATCCNCTCTCGTTCAACTTACTTGCATAACGGCAGCTCAATTACGCGATTACACTTTTTGAATCAAACCTGTGAAAAATCATCCTATGTATGACGTGTTTGGTTGTCACCTAAATATGTCACGTATGACCAACATTTTATACGTGTGTTAACATGAATCTACATTATTGTAGGTTAAATGGAAGTTTTTCTTACATTTTATCCATAAATTATAATATTTAATTAACAATTAATGTGAATATAAACGGGGAGAAAATAGATGTGTTGGTAATGCTTAGTAAGAAATAGCTCTTATGTGAAATATTATTGCACTGAGTGCGCACGAATGCGGTGCGTTGTCCNTTAACATGAATCTACATTATTGTAGGTTAAATGGAAGTTTTTCTTACATTTTATCCATAAATTATAATATTTAATTTACAAATAATGTGAATATAAACGGGGAGAAAATAGATGTGTTGGTAATGCTTAGTAAGAAATAGCTCTTATGTGAAATATTATTGCACTGAATGCGCACGAATGCGGTGCGTTGTCCTTTGGTGTAATTTTCCAGACTTGGTTACGCTTTGTTAGCGCGAGGCGGAGGAATATCCTGGAAGTAGAACTTTAGCAAGGCTTCAGAAAAGTGTGAAGTAACCGTAGCGTGCGCGTCGCCAAGATATTTTCCGAGGGGAGGCAGAGAAATAAGAAGAAGTTTCCTTCAGAGGAGAGTGAGATTTACAACTGGGGTTTACCCTAAATGCACGTAACAAACATCCACAATTTGTAAAGAGAGTAAATTTCTTTATCTTTAACAATATACAATATAATATCAAATACAAATGCACACAAACAATTATAAAAATAAAACAATGGAAAACCAGGAAGACCTCAATCGCCCCTCCCAGCACGGACTTTCATTTTTAAGTAACGTCGCTCTCAAGCAANCAGCACGGACTTTCATTTTGAAGTAACGTCGCTCTCAAGCATTCAGTTGTTACAAAAAATTGTTGTTTCACATTTCATATAAAAAACACATTTTCCAGGGAAGGGCATGTGCCTCCTCTCCCCCTTGCCCTCTCCTGATGATGCCCTTGAGTGAATGGATTATATTATTAGCTGAACGTAGCGGGGTTGATGATATTCTGATATGCATAGGAACACTACACTTCGGGTAATCGCAACTTTCACCACTTGTTGTTTCGACGACGTGAATCGGCTCCCGGTAAGTGGAAAAGTGAATGAAAGTGGCGCCCGTGATTTCGAGACGGCAATCGCAATCGAGGCGTGAATAATCCGAGGAGAACAAGCTACATCGTTGTCCAGCCATAACCGTGAGACACAGACGTCGGTAGTGAGGGTCGGAGCTTACCGCTGATTCGTTACTCTGGCGAGGCGCGAGAATAGAAATAACCCTCTTTGCATTGACTATTTGGTCCATCGATGGTATCCACATATCCGTCCATCCAGCGAACAGGCAGAAGTAGAGACAATGTCCACCCACATCAATTATTCGCATCCACACACTGGAGCTAGGCCAGAGAAGTAGGAGAACGGCAGAAAAAAAAAAGCTGCGCGTAGAGCAATCAGGCGAAACATTTTCATTGTGAAGGACTACTGAACCAAAGAAATTTGTTTGGGAAATGGAGTGGAGTTCAGTTGATGTGGAATTCATAGTGAGTATATGAGCAACACTTGAAACAAGAATTACTTATACTAATGCTTAAGTATGATTTTCAATTCATAGTGCCAGATACAAGTATTGCTTATTTTGATAGCTTGAAGTAATGCTTCATGAAGTACTGCTTATCATGTATTCATAGTCACGAAATAAGTTTTACTTATTTCTCAAGTATGCATAGGCAAATAAGCATTGCTTATTAACGCATATAATTAGTACTTCATCAAGTTTTCTTCGTTGTGAACTTAATCCATGAATATTTATATTACGACTAGGTTGTTCACGAAATATTTTCATTGGAAATGTTGTTACCTTAAAATATTTGACGGAAGCTGGAATATAATTTAGATAATTACATGGGACTAATGGGAAAATTAAAATCTTACACTTTGATGTGAAAACATAATCTCTTTTCTAAACCTTTGTGTGCAATGAATTTTGGTTACTAGGACGATTTTAGCAATTTGTGTGAATTACCTTAGACCTATGAGCATCAAATCATTTTGAATGTTTCTTATTTGAAATATAATCGTAGGTTCAGCTGTCTAACAAAGAAAAAAAAACAACCTAATGTTTTATATAAAACGTCGCACATTCAGCAAGAAAACAGTCTTTCGTTTTCAAATTAAGACAATCTCAAATTAAAACTCATCGCGAAAACTGACATATTTAATCATTATTACGGTGAAATATTAATTACACTGAAGCGAACCGATTTTTAAACCCAACGAATATTTTGGTAACATTTTAGCTTTATGGCTAACAAAAGGCTAGTTTAAAAAAAAAACATAAAGTTTAGTACGCTACACAAAACAGAGCCACTATATCATTTCTATTACAAAACACGCCAACAAAACCGTGGCAAAACTAGCTAGGTCATGATCGAACGTGTTTGCAATACGAGTTCTGAAACAGAGGTTATGTTGGCTGGACGGTAGCATGAGATGTGAGCTAGCACTTTTACGATCGAAAAATGTCGTTCGTGGAACGGCGATTATTCAGGCTGGAAGGAAATACCCATAATTTTATTATTACAAGGTATCGTAGGTTAAAAATTTTTCTGAGATGTCATTAAAACAACATATACATTATCATTTATAAATTCGTCGAGTGTGCACGTCAAGTAGGGCCTNTCATTAAAACAACATATACATTATCATTTATAAATTCGTCGAGTGTGCACGTCAAGTAGGGCCTATTTTTTTTTTTACCATGGCTAACAAACTTCCGAGAAAATTATTACAACACATGAAACAAACACGTTTTTATTGCACGNTTTTTTTTTTACCATGGCTAACAAACTTCCGAGAAAATTATTACAACACATGAAACAAACACGTTTTTATTGCACGCGTAATTATTTTAATCTTAAATGTGCAATAAGACAAATTAATTTTTTTCAAAATACGAGTGAAAAATTAAAAAATAACAAACTAACGCAAAAAATTGATTTCGTTTGGGTGACTGCTGTAAATAAAATAACAATTTTATGTATGTTATGTTGGGACTGATATTACACAGATACGTATTCAGCTACTCCAGGAAGTAAAGCTTGCCTCAAATAAGTAATACTTCTATAACAATTACTTCGTCAAGAAGCTGTTTGTGAATTCATCGCTCAGTTAAGTATGGATGTTGCAGTACCATGAAAGTGTCGATACCGAGTTCGAAAGAGGAATCGAAAGAATGGTATTGTTACTCATTTCGATGCCGGTATCACAGAATAAGTATCGATACTGGTATCTTATCAGTAACAGTAAAATTTATTTTATTTATTCTGTCTGTCTTCTATTTTTTATTTAAAAAATTGTTATATTTATACATACTTATTTATATTTTTANATTTTATTTATTCTGTCTGTCTTCTATTTTTTATTTAAAAAATTGTTATATTTATACATACTTATTTATATTTTTGATAATCCAATACCTAGATCGTTCTCTAATTTCGAGGTCTCTACAGAACTGGTATTTTTTTTTTTCCATATCTGATGTTTTCTTTGAAAAAATACAAAGCGCAACACTTAGTTATATTTGGTTATCGTTCNTTTTTTTTTTTCCATATCTGATGTTTTCTTTGAAAAAATACAAAGCGCAACACTTAGTTATATTTGGTTATCGTTCTAATTAGAGAACAAGTAAAATACTGATGTGTGCTGCTATTAAAATTATTTTTTTATGGAGGAAAACACATCTTTATATTTTTTGGGAACTTTGATTAAAAGGGTTCAAAATTAACAACTAGAAGCAATTCCGAAAAAAAAGTATCGGTATCGAATTATTTACTGATATGATACTGGTAAAGTATCGAATTAAAAGTATTGATTCCAAAATACCCGGTATCGAAAGGAAAGCATCGACACCAGTATCATATCAGTAGTATCGCAACGTCCCTACAAATAAGTAATGCTTAACGAAGAAGCATTACTTCATGAAGTATGACTTATCTGCCTAACAAGCCTTCGACTATGAATTCCAGTCTTAGTGTTGAGAGATCGTTGGACGTGGACAAGAAATATCGCGCTATTTTTAATAGCCACTACTTTAAAACAGCGCGTGCTCATGATATTTAATTATTACAATTATGGCTGTTCTGAGTCCATCAAGTTTTCTCATGCAAGGAGGTCTTTTGCTGCAAGTTTGACCTGTGAACTCGTTTCGCACGGGATTCCCCCGATATTCTCGCACGAGATTCCTCACGCAGAACCTAGTACGGAATACGTTTTGCGTCGCGTAAAAGCAGCTTTACTTTTCTTCCGCCGGTTTGTCTTTCAACCCTTCCTCCTTCTCCGGCGCTCTTTTCTCTCGGTTCGCAGCTTAGTCACTATTCCAGACAGTCCCCCCACCCCCTCCCCGGCAGTTAACGCCGAGCAAACACGCACAAAAGCCAGCCCGCGCGCAGTTTTACCAAGACAAACATTTCAAGTCGCCCGCGGGCGGCCATCTTCCCTGGGCTGCCGCTGGTGTTTGAGTTTCAGCTTTACTTGGACTCTGATCGCCGGCTCCGAACTACGTGCGGCTTTTCTGCGGAAATTATTCCTTCGTTCGTGATATAGGCCAGGCCGTTCGCGGTTAATTGAACACTTTTTGAAATCAACATTTGAAAAATGTCACTGCCAGGGGGTCTGCATGTATTCTAACGGACACAATGTCTCACATTCGCCCAGTAAAGTTGGCAACGATAGAGGGGAAGTAGTTCCTAGTATTATCGTTGAATTGAAAGTGTTAGGTAGACATTTGTGTGTACTTAAATCATTTATTTACTTATTTTCTTTTTTAATGCGTACGAGTTTAAGAATGAGCAAATTTGTAAAACATTTACTTTCATGATAATTTCACAGTTTAGATTTTACCGACCCACGAATAAGGTGATCTGGCTCATGTCAATGTTGATTTCACATATGGTGGAAGAATATACAATGTCCGTACATGTAGATCTTGACAAGAGTTTTCAAAAGTATTCCATTTACAGGGCTAGAAAGAGACGGCCGCCATCTTGGATTCATGTAATCTTGACCTTTGACCCCAAAAATANTATTCCATTTACAGGGCTAGAAAGAGACGGCCGCCATCTTGGATTCATGTAATCTTGACCTTTGACCCCAAAAATACAAAATTAAAAACATGTAAAAAAAATTATATTAAATTTTTTTTTAAAAACCATTTTAAAAATATTTAAAAAATTACTTAAACAATTCTTAAAAAAAAACTAAAAATTTCCGGAGGTCTCCACACCACCCTTTATCCATACTAATATACTAATTCCGCCATCTTGTTNCCAAAATTAAAAACATGTAAAAAAAATTATATTAAATTTTTTTAAAAAACCATTTTAAAATTATTTAAAAAATTACTTAAACAATTCTTAAAAAAAAAACTAAAAATTTCCGGAGGTCTCCACACCACCCTTTATCCATACTAATATACTAATTCCGCCATCTTGTTTTTTTTTGTTTGTCATTTGTTTATACATTACTGGAGTTTGTCTCTCACCGTTCAACCGCCATGTTGTTTATTTTCTTTTGTCATTTGTTTATACATTACAGGAGTTGGTCTCTCACCTTCGTTCGACCGCTATCTTGGTTTTTTCGATTGTTATTGGTTTGACATTGCTGGTGCTGTCCCCAGCACTGCGCCCAGCAGACGACTGACCCCCTCCACTCCCCCCTTCCAATATATTTAATTGGCCAATTGTCCCACCCATGATTCTCATTGGCTAATTGCCCACCCCCTTCCAATATATTTAATTGCTCCGCCAATGTTCTCATTGGCTAATTANGCCAATTGTCCCACCCATGATTCTCATTGGCTAATTTCCCACCCCCTTCCAATATATTTAATTGCTCCGCCAATGTTCTCATTGGCTAATTACTCGGGTGTTTTTGGAAACCTTCGTTCGATCAATTAGTCTGTTCCCCTCCACCCCCTTCCAATATATTTAATTGCTCCGCCAATGTTCTCATTGGCTAATTACTCGGGTGTTTTTGGAAACCTTCGTTCGATCAATTAGTCTGTTCCCCTCCACCCCCTTCCAATATATTTAATTGCTTCGCCAATTACTCTCATTGGCTAATTTATCGGGTGATTTCGGAAACCTTCGTTCCTACCAATCGGCGGTCTATTTCAATCGCGAGGGAGGACTATTTTTTTCTCTTAAAAACTCTTTGTAAGACGCACCCCTCGCCCCCTCGCGTAAGCAGTAATTTTTTTCGCTCTTAGAAATGTACGCGTGTTGTCAGAGAGGCAATAAAATCATATCGGTCATTTTGGCGTTTGGAAGTATGCGCTCGCCTAGTACCATGCAATGTTTGTTTACTAACAATTTCACTTCGCAATTGTTTTATTTTGTTGGTTTTANATGCGCTCGCCTAGTACCATGCAATGTTTGTTTACTAACAATTTCACTTCGCAATTGTTTTATTTTGTTGGTTTTTAATTTTATACTGCCCTCTAGAAACGTTTAGGAATAACTGTGGCCTACTGTTAATTTTAAGACTTAATGATTTTTTAAATTTTGAATGTATTTTTTATTTTCCGACTTAAACCTTACAAAATGCTAATTACAAATTACAAATACTAAACCCAAAACGAATTGGAACCAAAGACAAAAGATAAGGTAGGCCGATTTATCATCTTCTGCGGGTGTACCCAACATTGACCTACCGCAAACCAACGCAACTGTCAAATTCACGAGGTTAACAGTGATGAAAGTGTTTGTTCATGACTTAATTTTTAAAAGAAAAGACCTTTTATGAATAGGACACTTAAATCGGCCAGATGAAGTATACGAACATTTAAAAGGACTTTTTTTCTTTAGGCCATTCACGGTTACTTCACACTTTCCTGAATCCCTGCTAAAGTTCTTCTTTTAGTTACGTATCCTTCCGCTACATGTAAACATAAACACTGCCATGTGACTTCTACTTTTTAACTGTCAAATGCTTTTGTTTACTGTTTACAGCTGTTCAAAGAATTCTGTCATATTTCAAAAACCATTACTTACGAATGCTTACAATTTAGGCTCGTAGCCATATTTAAGTCAGTTTTGTGACTTTTAAACAATGCCTGTATTGACGATAGTTCTTACGGTTATTATTTTACATTCTTAACATATTTGTTATACACGACATTGCACATTACACATAATACATGTACTGTGTTTAACCCTGTTACTACTGTGGNATGCGCTCGCCTAGTACCATGCAATGTTTGTTTACTAACAATTTCACTTCGCAATTGTTTTATTTTGTTGGTTTTAAATTTTATACGGCCCTCTAGAAACGTTTGGGAATAACTGTGGCCTACTGTTAATTTTAAGCCTTAATGATTTTTTAAATTTTGAATGTCTTTTTTATTTTCCGACTTAAACCTTACAAAATGCTAATTACAAATTACAAAAGACGAAACCCAAAACGAATTGGAACCAAAGACAAAAGATAAGGTAGGCCGATTTTTCGTNCCGATTTATCATCTTCTGCGGGTGTACCCAACATTGACCTACCGCAAACCAACGCAACTGTCAAATTCACGAGGTTAACAGTGATGAAAGTGTTTGTTCATGACTTAATTTTTAAAAGAAAAGACCTTTTATGAATAGGACACTTAAATCGGCCAGATGAAGTATACGAACATTTAAAAGGACTTTTTTTCTTTAGGCCATTCACGGTTACTTCACACTTTCCTGAATCCCTGCTAAAGTTCTTCTTTTAGTTACGTATCCTTCCGCTACATGTAAACATAAACACTGCCATGTGACTTCTACTTTTTAACTGTCAAATGCTTTTGTTTACTGTTTACAGCTGTTCAAAGAATTCTGTCATATTTCAAAAACCATTACTTACGAATGCTTACAATTTAGGCTCGTAGCCATATTTAAGTCAGTTTTGCGACTTTTAAACAATGCCTGTATTGACGATAGTTCTTACGGTTACTATTTTACATTGTTAACATATTTGTTATACACGACATTGCACATTACACATAATACATGTACTGTGTTTAACCCTGTTACTACTGTGGNTTAACATATTTGTTATACACGACATTGCACATTACACATAATACATGTACTGTGTTTAACCCTGTTACTACTGTGGAGGAAAGAACTGTAGCATTTAGCTTATTGTTATTCATATGTGTTGGGTTATTTCGTTAAAAGAGCGGCCTCAGTTGGGATGGATATTAAAATGAAGGAGCAACCAGTCCAACGAAAAAGACATTAAATTCAAGCACGCAACTCGTGTTGCTTATTTTTTGCACGTAGCAGCGACAAACTTAAAATATAGCGGTGAACAAGCACACAAATAGGCCTACCGTAACTTTTATTCCGCTCATATTTCTTTGCATAGGTACTATTTTACTAAGTTTATTTAATAATTTATTTAAAATTGTCTGGCTAGGCTTAGTAATTTGTCGGGATTGTGGCTAACATTCAAATCACAGAACAGTCAACACGCTTCACAATTATGTTTCAAATACCTAGGGCAAAGTTAAAAAGTCGTGAAAAATAAACAGACGTGACTTTCAAATTATTAATTTCGTCATAAAACCAGTTCACGGTTAAAGTGTATAAATTTCGCACGTCCAATATTTGCAATCTCACACACGCAGACGCGCGCACGCCCGCACACACACACAGACACAGCCACCCACACACAGCACACACACACACACAGAGACACAGATACACGCACACAGGCACACACACACACACACACACGGGCCCAGCGTAATGGAGAAGCAACAATACCCTTTCACACACAGCCGTCACGACACACGGTTCAGTACATTTATTCCTGCCGTGGCAAAAAAAAAACTGATTTGTCACTTCTACGTAACTTGGCTAGGTAGGTTTAAAAAACGCAACGTGCACAACCTTGACGTGGTAATTGTAAGTATTTTTTGCAGGAAGAATAATTAANAGGTAGGTTTAAAAAACGCAACGTGCACAACCTTGACGTGGTAATTGTAAGTATTTTTTGCAGGAAGAATAATTAACACTTCGCCAGCAACAGGCAACACGCCATGACATGTCGCCACTTCTGAGAGAGAGAGAGAGAGAGAGAGAGAGAGAGAGAGAGAGAGAGAAAAAGCGCTACAAGATCCACTCCACTTATTATAGTATCTTCCTCGGATGAAAAAAGAACGCCACGTCACTAGAGCCTACACTCCCTAATTTTCGTTGATATTTTTATCTGTAACAATAAAATGTGTTTCCATCAGTGCTACCTAAAAATTTAAATATTTTAATATGCAATGTTTAATTTACAAATAGGATATCTAAAAAATAGGTTAAAACAATATTTTAACTGTGAACTCTTTCTTAGTAGCCGTTGCCAACACATCGCTGCTCTCACTGTTTTTAATTCGTATTGAGTACGAAATAAATATTACAAGTTATAGAAGATACTAAGTTAAAGTTTCATTTATTCAAATATAATACTTTAAAGTTAATCACAGTGTTATATGCTTGTGGTATACAAGTTATTTAAAAAAAACGAGTTTACATGTTACTCCTAAGGTTTTTTTTTTCTTCCAAGGTTTGTTTTAAAACATCCGAAGAAACCGTGAATGGACTATGAAAAGTGTTCTAACCTCAAATCCTACATGCTAGCCGTATTGGCGGAAAAGCAGTTCAGTTTCGGCACACGGGTGATTGGTTTAGCGCAGCTAAGGTTACTTCTACTCAGGTTGGGGAGATCAATATTTTTGCCACTAGGTAAGCGCTAGTGTCGCATGTGTACTAGATTTGATATATTTTCTATGTTAAAAAAAAGGATAACTATAATAATCATAAATCATATAAAAATNGCATGTGTACTAGATTTGATATATTTTCTATGTTAAAAAAAAGGATAACTATAATAATCATAAATCATATAAAAATAACTTCTTAACTAAGTAAAACCTTTCTCTTTTATAATTCAGCTTAAATTTTTAATTAAAGGTGACCTCTTTGGAAACACTGCGCACCTAGCGGCGGAAATATTCCCCAATCCAAACTTTCTCAAAAGAAAACTCGTTTTGTTCGTAACGCGAGTATAATTAACCTTAGCGCAGCTAGCGTGTTCACTGCACGACGGAACANAAGAAAACTCGTTTTGTTCGTAACGCGAGTATAATTAACCTTAGCGCAGCTAGCGTGTTCACTGCACGACGGAACACGACCTGGAGCACGCCAACACGCGACCACTCTAGCTCGGCGGGGCGATGATACAGAACAGCTCCGGAGTGGGCGAGACGAACGCTCGCCTCCGTGTCAGGGCCGCCAACTTCTCCCGTTTCCCCCGCGGCTACTTGTGGACGAAGGCGCCCCGCACGGTAACTGCCGCACGGTATCTCGCGAGACACGCGAGAACTCGCTCCACGGCTCTACAACTGCACAAAATAAAAACAATTTTTTTTTTTTTNCTTAGTAGCCGTTGCCAACACATCGCTGCTCTCACTGTTTTTAATTCGTATTGAGTACGAAATAAATATTACAAGTCATAGAAGATACTAAGTTAAAGTTTCATTTATTCAAATATAATACTTTAAAGTTAATCACAGTGTTATATGCTTGTGGTATACAAGTTATTTAAAAAAAACGAGTTTACATGTTACTCCTAAGGTTTTTTTTTTCTTCCAAGGTTTGTTTTAAAACATCCGAAGAAACCGTGAATGGACTATGAAAAGTGTTCTAACCTCAAATCCTACATGCTAGCCGTATTGGCGGAAAAGCAGTTCAGTTTCGGCACACGGGTGATTGGTTTAGCGCAGCTAAGGTTACTTCTACTCAGGTTGGGGAGATCAATATTTTTGCCACTAGGTAAGCGGTAGTGTCGCATGTGTACTAGATTTGATATATTTTCTATGTTAAAAAAAAGGATAACTATAATAATCATAAATCATATAAAAAATAACTTCTTAACTAAGTAAAACCTTTCTCTTTTATAATTCAGCTTAAATTTTTAATTAAAGGTGACCTCTTTGGAAACACTGCGCACCTAGCGGCGGAAATATTCCCCAATCCAAACTTTCCCATAAGAAAACTCGTTTTGTTCGTAACGCGAGTATAATTAACCTTAGCGCAGCTAGCGTGTTCACTGCACGACGGAACACGACCTGGAGCACGCCAACACGCGACCACTCTAGCTCGGCGGGGCGATGATACAGAACAGCTCCGGAGTGGGCGAGACGAACGCTCGCCTCCGTGTCAGGGCCGCCAACTTCTCCCGTTTCCCCCGCGGCTACTTGTGGACGAAGGCGCCCCGCACGGTAACTGCCGCACGGTATCTCGCGAGACACGCGAGAACTCGCTCCACGGCTCTACAACTGCACAAAATAAAAACAATTTTTTTTTTTTTTGAGATTTAAAGTACCAGACAAATAATAGTTTCAAATAAAAATTTTAATTTTCGAAACAAAAATTTACGGATTAGTGGAAAATTAAATTTTCAATCCTTTTTCCTAGTAAATTTATAAGTGGTATGTACACAATACATATTTTTGGATAGAGATCAAAATAGTGTTTGATGTCAACATAATACCATTTAAATTTCTTTCAAGTTAGTTTCGTGGTTCGCTAATACTTTCGTTTTAAGTTTTATAATATAATTCTAGTCTAAAAACTCTATGAGTTAAAAACTGGTCACCTGGAGAACCAATTGTTTTATTTCAAAGAAACTGCGTTGTGGNAGTCTAAAAACTCTATGAGTTAAAAACTGGTCACCTGGAGAACCAATTGTTTTATTTCAAAGAAACTGCGTTGTGGCCTTTATATATAGTATACCAATAAATATTATAACTGAAATCAAACAAACCTCTGCGTTTAATTTAATGTTCGAAATTTGTTTGGCACAATATTTGGATAATTCACTCAATTTATATACAGTATAAGAATGAATAATTAAGGCAGTATAACTTAAGGAATATTTAATGCCTTGGCTTAAATGCCATGCCTACAAAGCCTGCAGCCACGGAGTTTAAATAATGGGAAATCAGCGTTGAAGAAATTCTTTCTCAATGCATCAATTTTAAAGATAGCCGTTTCAAACAAAAAAAATAATAATATTCAACGCGAATTTCANAATTCTTTCTCAATGCATCAATTTTAAAGATAGCCGTTTCAAACAAAAAAAATAATAATATTCAACGCGAATTTCACAGAATACTGCAACGTTAAGAAATTTGTGTATGTACGTATGTATTAATTATTTCTTGTAAAGTGTAGAGGGATTTCNCAGAATACTGCAACGTTAAGAAATTTGTGTATGTACGTATGTATTAATTATTTCTTGTAAAGTGTAGAGGGATTTCTTTGACATTGATTCCCCACAGCTGCAGACTTGGCAGGAAACACCCTCAAACCTACCAGCACGCAACTGATTTGCTTTAATCTATTGACTTAGCTGGCCCTTAAGTTTACACATCGTGAACCCGCCAATAAAGGGAAGAAAATAGCTACCCGGTAATAATCTTCATGAAGTGCCTACTTGTACATTATTCCGTCAGCGTTGTTCCTTGTACACACGCGGAGCAGAAAGCGCAATCATGTTTTCTTCCACGAAAGTTTTGAATGTGTGAAGACAGGGAAAAAAAAAAAAAAAAAAAAAAAACAGTGTTAGCAGAACTGTACGTATCTAGACTACGATATTTTGAACCCGTGAAGTTTTCTTGTCGCCACTTTTACCTATGGGCTGTTCACGGTAAACTGAGCAATTTTGAAAACCCTGCCTAAGATCTACTTGTATGCAAATTGTGTATTCTTGCACTGTAAGTAAAACTTAACAGTGCAATGAGCATGAACTCTTTTTTTTTTTTCATGCGTCGGTGAGGAGAAACTGTGAAATTATTAGAAAAGTAAATATTTTACAAATTTGATAATTCTTACACTTATGTGCATTAAAAAACAGAAAGCGAAAGGAATCATTTCAGTATCCACACATGTTTAGCTAACAACTTTAATTCAACGTTTAGACGTAAAATTGCTCTTCCTCCGTCGTTAACAACTTTACTGGGCACATGCAAGTGTGCCCGTTACAATATATGCAGTTAGGGGCAGGGACATTATTGAACCTTTGATTTCAAACGTGCTAGTTAACCGTGGACAGACTATTGTATGTAAAATCCATGCTTCCGGCGACTTCGTGAAGCTGTTAGAGGCTAATGTGTTATGCCCGAAACGAACAGGAACGATTTCCAGCTGTTACTATAATATCACACGAACACTTCTACTGAGCCCCAGTCATAATGCCAAATTGTTCATAAAACAGCATATTGCAAGGTTCTCGATGTGCAGAATATGGCATACAGCGATGTTACTGATACGTGGTTGGCAGCTGAAATACCCGCCTCCATAATCGTGGCGAGTGCGCCGATTGTAAAATAAAACATACTGAATTCTGTGCTGTAAGATCGTGTAAACAGCTTTGTGATCAAAACCTGCTTCATTTTGTTAGAAGGCTTGACGTAGTCTATGACGCGTGTTGTGTGTCGGCAGGTATAAATAAGCGAACTTGATTTTAATACACAGTTACTCTTACAAGGTAATATAGTTGAAACCCACGATTACGAGTCCTGGGACGTGAATTATCCCCACCACACTTGGACACACTCATTACAAAGATACGATCAGAGACCGAGTACCCTTATAAACTCGGCTCGTTCTATCAGCGGGTCCGTATCTCGTGTGCGCGGGCAGAATCGGTTCAGCGGGTCAGTGTGCGGTAACAAAGAGGCGTGGGCCGCCAGAATGCCGCACCCGTCCTTCACCCAGTAAACTGGCTGGAAAGTTGTCCGTCAAATACCCGTACCACCCCCCCCCTCTTACATCTACCTTACACTGCTAGAGGCTCGTGGTTGGAGGAACCTGTTTGCTCCCGCAACACGTACTCTTCAAGGTCCTGCTTGACGTCACACACTCCCTAACCTGTCTCGTGTGCCTAATACACGAGTTGACATTTATCCTCTACAACGAATAGTAAAACAGTCTCTAAATGGGTCGCCGCGAGAGTACTGCTAGAATTAATATTTATAATAATGTAATTACTTGCATAACGAAACGTTGGACTCGTGAAATGCCAATGCTTCCAATGGAGTGCAATGCGAAAATTAAGGACGGGACAGGTTTTCACGTGTAATACCGCGCAGCAGTGTTTCAAACAGCTACAAAACATATTTTAAAATCATCGAGATGCAGGAGTATGTGGAAGGTGGACAACTCTGACCAAGAAAAAAATCCAAATTATTGAAGGCATTTATTTAATAGCGGGTTCCGAGCACAGGAGGACAGGAGACAGGAGACAGGAGGACAGGAGACAGAAACATCCACGTGACAGGCGGCAGGAAAGAACAATGAAGTCTTTATTAGAGGATATAATCACTCGTGACTACCGTACTTGAAGTACACCGTCTGTTCATGCTCAGTGTGAGGTCGTTGAAGAGTTTTTGTGGCACCATGGCCTCTGCCTATTGTATCCCCGATCGCAGCAGCTAGGTGTCTCCCGACAGCATCTAATATGTGTTTGGCTGGATTTAGGTCTGGGGACCATGCGGGCCAGTCCATGCGGCGAAACTCTTCCACTCTCCAACAGCTCGGCGACAGTAGCTGTACGAAGGTGTAGGGTTGTCGTCCGCGTAGAGAAACTCAGGGCCCACAGCACCGCAGAAAAGACGCAGGTAAGGAAGGAGAACCTCTACGCAATATTGACCACTAGTGACTGAATCGCCTTGGAAGATGTGGAGCTCCGTGGGACTACAGTGCTTTACGCCCCCTCAAATGAGACCTCTGCCACCGGCAGGTACGTGCCTTTCCACGATGTTGGAGGGGGGGGG
>NQII01005955.1:44757-62000 GCA_002778355.1 Clitarchus hookeri
AGCTTCCCAATCCTCGTATTTCCAGCATCACAGCAAACGTCTTCTCCGATGGGCAAGCATCAGTCTTACACGCCATGCTGTTCACAGAGCGAACAAACCACCTGTGTGCAGTCTTCTGTCCACTGTAGGACCCGATGACGGGCGTTCAGTTGTGCATTGCACATGTCTTGTGATTTCACCCTCTGTCTGCCATCGGTGTCTCGTCGCCTGTGGGCCAATATACCGGCCGGTCCTCCGTTGCCACGGTTGCTCGTTTCATCAACCTTAGTATAGCTGTTCGTGTTGTTCGAAACGACGTCTAAGCTCGTGACACGATACTGTGAACGATCCCGAATTTCTCGTCAGCACTAGAGACACTTCGACATCCTTCCTACTTCACAGTGATTCGACCTCGGGTATAGTCTTCCAGATGCTGTCCACGGGACTATCTGTTGGACATTTTAGACATCAGACATCAACTAGACGTTGTTCAACCTGATGTTCTCTGCGCCATAGTTTCTTCTGCAATCCTGAGCGTATACCGTGCTCGTGCATTATAGCCGTTGCACACGCCCACAATACGCCATGCTGCATATATGCATATGCTCTGTTTTACCGGACCCTAGGGCTAGGCGATAGTAACTCAAAAAAGGCCAGACGCACGAGGTTTCGATCCAACCGCCAATGACGGCTGCAGCTCGACGGTCCCGATAGCACAGGCGGACTGCAGAGGTATGATTTGCGTCTATGCCTGGGTTGGGGGAATACATGGGATCCTTCACTGTGCGTGAAGGGTAGCAAAGTGGTTTTAACTGTGCTTTCGGGTTTTTCGAGCCATGATTACTTTATAGAAAGCAGTATAACGCATCCATACACGAAACATGATGTTTTTGCAATTCCTTAATTTATTTTTTAAATAATTACGTTTGTACACATTATATATATACACACACACATTATGCTAGTGATGGCTAGAGACTCATTGAATATTTTTTTCCTTTAAATTTTAACAAAACTGATATACTAAATATATTTTCTTAGCAACAGTGTTTTTTTTTAAACCTACGTGAGCAGGACATAACTCGAGATAAAATAAAAATCTATATGTAGTTTTTAACACATATTTTATGCACACACATTACAATATTATTATTGTTGTTATTATTATTATGAATAATACAAGGAATACTTTTTTTACACGTGTTTATTCTCTAAGTCTTGGAGGGCGTTACACACATAATATTTGTTTTAAATGTACAATGGGTTCCTCGAGTACCACAGGTTATCATAACTCCACAATGTTAGGGCCTCGGCGTTGCACGCGGCACAGCAATATCTTTAATTTTTGCACTCGTGGAGTTTTGTGGCGGACGTCTCGACGAGCTGTCGAAACGGCTGGCAGCGGCAATGCGTCGGCAGTGGTAGTTGGTATTGCTGGCTTGGTTGTAGCAAGAGTAATGATTGTGCAGCAAATATTCAGCTCTTACTGTTATTGGTAGTTTTGATTGTAGCACGGCGTTTAGCATTCCGTTACTTTGGTGTCTTAAGCCGTGTCCGAATTCGTTATTTGGTGTTTTAGGGCACTTATAGGGAATTTAGGGTGTTGGAATTCGAACGACACTGAGTAGTTTCAGTTTAGGAACAGCATCACTGAATGTTTCGATGTTATTTTGTTATTCAGAAAACAAGATAAAAAGGAATTACAAGTAATTTCTCTCTGAAAATAATAAAATAGTTTTATTTACTCGGTTTCTTAAGGAAAACCCCCATTAAAAAATGTTTTTACGAAGTTATGGTTTTTGTTAGAAAAACTGATTCATATGCAATATCCATCAGTAGAAAGAAAATGAGCAACGATCACTATCACAAACTTGCGATTCATCTTTAAGTTTTCCTTTTCTCTTATTGGTTTGGATTCGCATAATCCGCATGACAAAAAGTGTGAAATAAGACACAAACAATAGCAGACGCTTTTGTGGAGATACCCGGGCATTAGCGTGCTTCTCCAGCTCAGTAAATCACGACCCTAAACCTCCAAATATTTAGGGCCTTAACTTGGTCACGTGGTCAGTACTAGCGTCCGTGCCGGGAGCCAAAAAGCTGTCTTTGTTCCCAGATAAAGCGACTTTGCTTCTATGAAGTCGCGAAAGAAAACATTTCAAATATTCACGTTAAAGAGTGTTACTTACTCATGTTTATATTTTTTATAGCTGAGCTGTCCGCTATAATATTATGTAAATAAACCTTCATACTTTCATAAGTATGCACTTTATTTATAGCATTATGGTGTACGTGACCTTGGAAGGGAGGGTGCATGAGGTCAATGTTTGCATCCGGGTCTCTGGTTTGTAGTTATGCTACGTGGCGGAGTCCATTTAGTAATCTGTGTTCTCGTAGAGGTTTGGTACATAGCTCCAGGTATTGAGTTCCTTCGTGACGGAGGAGCGAGGGGTTAACAAAAGCCGGCCGGCATCCTGGCTACAGCCGGCCTCGGCGGGAGTCTAAAATAGAAGGACGAGACAGCGGCGTGACCTTACCCAGGCCACTTATTGGCCCAGATGACGTCACGTCCTGCGGTGCTTCAACCCTGCCTGAACCTCGAGACTCCTGCCTGCAGCTCGTGTTCATCGCAAGCCTGCCCAGGGACATTTGGGCGGACTTGCTGCTCAATAGCATCACGTTTCCATACAACTTGAAGGCGAAACAATTGCATGCAACTAAAGGGTGGCCACCCCTGTTCTTTTTTATTACACTGGCTTTCTTCGCGGGTTGAAGACCTCGATAACACCGAACATAATCCAGAGAATTATAGTTTAATTCCAACCCGTTTGCGATATTTTGCGAGAACGCCATTTCCAAACTCGATTTTCAAAAGTGTATACATTTCCCTCAGCAGTTGTGCGAGGCTACAAGCTGCATTATGTATGTATTCCACATTTTCCACAAGGAATCACCTCCCGAAATATTTCAGGTGAGTTTCTCAAAAGCCTGTTGAATAACTGCTTTAGTATAACAGCTGTCCTTAAAGTACAGAGTTTTTTTTAAAAATGGTTTCCTCTGTAATTAAGGTAACCAAACTTCATTCATATCACTTATTTTGCTGTTCACAATGAATACGAACATGCATAAGCGTCTCAGTCTTTATAAATTAGACATACAAAACAAATAAGAAAATAAATAAAGAGTAAAGGGTGGAAGAGATGTGCACGAGAGCGCTGTGCCAGTCTGCTTTGTACACCACCAGCGCCCATGAACGTATTTTTCTTCTGCTTCATCGTTATGCTGCGTGGTTCAGCTGCGTGTGGCAGAGCGCGCCAGCTGCAGCGGATGCATACATGCCCCAAGGGGATTACTTTCAGAGAGCTGTAGGTTTATGGGAAGCGAGGTTTCCTTATAAGCTTTGTTAATTTTCTACGTTCCTACGCGAAAGTTTCTGCTCCTTGCAACAAAAAATGTCAGGTGTCCAAAACAGTCGCGTGTCTAACGTTTGTGTATTAAACTAAAAGTGTGTACGGACGCAGTCATGTGCTTTCTTAAATGTATGTATGCGTTTCACGTGGAAGAATTATTAAACTTGTATGAATGAAATTATGTACGCCGGTTCTTTGAGACTACTTTATAATATGGAATACACGACGACACAAGTCGATCAAATTATCAAGGAAAACTAAAGAAAAATCAGTTTGAAAAATATGTTTTTTAATAGAGATTGGTGGAAGCATTCATTTAGAAGCTACATTGCTGCAATCATATCATAATTTGGCGTGCGCTTTACTCGTGTCGAACGTGCTTCTTGCAAACAGTGAACAACGTGCTGGTTGCACGGTGATACACTGAAGAGCCAAAAAAACTGGTAAAGGCGTGCGTATGCAAATAACAGAGGTATGGAACCAATCAGAGTAACGCGATGCGGTCGGCAGCTAGATCGGTTACTGCTGCTACAATGGCAGGTTATCAAGATTTAAGTGAGTTTGAACGTGGTGTTATAGTCGGCGCACGAGAGATGGGGCATAGCATCTCCGAGGTAGCGATAACATGCGACACCCCACACGTCGAGAGTTGCTACCGAGTGGCTCCAGGAACACTCTTCTGACTTTAGACACTTCCATTGGCCACCTAAATCACCAGACATGAACATTATTGAGCATATCTGGGATACCTTGCAACGTGCTGTTCAGAAGAGATCTCCACCGCCTCGCACTCCTATGGATTTGTGGACTGCCCTGTATGATTCATGGTGTGAATTGCCTCCTACATACCTTCAGACATTAGCCGAGTCCATGCCACGTCGTCTTGCGGCACTTCTGCGTGCTTCCGGGGGCCCTACACGATATTAGGCAGGTGTACCAGTTTTTTTTGGCTCTTCAGTGTACTTTATCTCTGTCGTTTCGAGACCAAACTCTACAACAGTAGAACGTGTTCTCAATGTCTGCTATAGCCACGAGGCTTGGAAAGACAAGATGCCGGACATCCGAGTAACTACCTCAAGCCGTATATGTCCATTTACGAAAATATTACGGGTTCTGCAAAACGTATGTATGCACAAAATGAAACTTAATGTACGCGTAAGTAACGGGAAAAGTTGCAAATTACTCACACGGTCATAACACAATAAACACAACTTTATAGAATACGCGAGAACTGTGGTTTTATGTACGGTATATACTTCACTCGAATGTTCTGTAGGCTGTGAGTGTAGCTCAGTGGGTCGGTGCGCATGTCTGCACCACGTGATGTTAGGCTTTAGAGTTCAACTCTCCATCGTGAAGTAAAATTCTTTATGTGATACGTTATTGCTGCTTATAACGCATGTTACTGTTAGGAGACGTTTATTTCCAGAATTCCTTTATCTAAAAGCAATAATACGTAACAGCACAGAGCAATCGACTAGCCAGTCGATTGCTCTGTGCTGTTACGTGTTTGTTTGCTAGTCAAATCGATTGTTTTGCAAAGTAGATAATTTCATCTGCGTAGCGTGAGTAATGTTAACAAGCACACATAAAGTACATATACACATAACAAGCACACATAAAGTACATATACACATAACAAGCACACATAAAGTACATATACACATAACAAGCACACATAAAGTACATATACACATAACAAGCACACATAAAGTAGATATACACATAACAAGCACACATAAAGTACATATACACATAACAAGCACACATACGTTTTTATTGTGATAGTTTGCCTTCTTTTGACCTTCTAACCGTAAAAAGTTTGTTAAATTATGGAAAGTGCAAGATTGATTATTATGCTCATTAAAGGTACATATGTAAATACAGGGGCGAAACCAACCGGGGGAGGGTGGTATTGGGACATAATCCCCCCTCCCCCGAAATGACAATAATATATCCATAAATAAAATTACAACTTTTATTTTATTTTAGTGTAAGAAATGTGTGATCCTTGAACATGAAGGATGTTTATAGCATTTTGTGATTCCATATCCGTATATTAGCACATTGATTATAAATAATAGTTTAAATATTAATTTGTAATAGTATATATATTTGTAATATTTTTTCCAAAAATAGAAATATTTAATCCCCCTTCCCCAGGAAATTAAATTCCTGGCTACGCCACTGTTGAAATAATTTGTTAATGATTTAATGAGTGACGTAAATATCCGTCGTGCATACGTGTGAACATATCGCGTTGTTCTCCATACATAAGCAGTGTCGTTACTCTTATCATGTTCCATACATTAATAGCACTCGTACTTAGAAACGTAAATAAATGCAGTATTCAGGGGAAAGAAACAATCTTCGTACTTTTGGATGCACCCCAATGCGCCTACATGTGACATTTGGTTGCATTTGTACCCCTGCCCCCCTGCGAGTTGTTTTGTCTGCCATTTACCATTTTCTGTTAGCGCTTTAGGTAACGTGTTAGTATGAACTGATGCGTTCTCTCTTCTCTTCTGCTATAGAAACTTGAATGCCTTCTGTTGTGCCCATTGGCATAACAGAAGGTAGCGGAAATTGGGTATCGTGTAAAGCCGGCTTAAACGACTCACGCCTCTCGCATAATTTAGGCACCGGAAACTTCATAAAACCTTAAATATCGGAAGATATACTATTTAGAAAATACGATAGACAACATACTGCTAGTATCTTACTATCATATTAAATTTAACACTGTTAAGTGATAGGGGAATGCTAGTAAAGAGGAGAAAATACTCACGATGTACGAATCGAAACTAAATTTGCTGTATGAATTAACACTCCTCGTTATGAAGATGATCTTACATGTCATAAAATATACTTCTTTCGTATAGTATAATCGTACAAACAAAAGGAGTGATCGTAAACGAAAAAAAAAAAGGATTTATTCATTCAACAAAGCATGAGGCACAGAGAACATAATTACTTTTAGGAAATGTAAATTATAATTATGTAAACATGCCACAAAGTTAACTCACAAGGTTGCCCTACTGTCACAAATAGTTCAAATTGTTACATATTGTTCGTAAATTGTTATCATTATCCGTTTGTAGGCTAGGAGACGACCAACATTTAAGAATACGGATCAGCACACACTCGGCCTTGGTTATATGAGTACATAGAAGTAGAATGAGGAGGCGGTTCCTTTGATGTAGACGTACCCATTCTCTGATTGGCTAGGCAAGGCTCTGGAAGCGGGACTTGTGTCTCATTGGCTATCGCGTGCTGCCAGACATTCCCTAGTGGTTGGGCTGCCATGTGCTGCTTGGCGAACGGCAATGCTACGCGTTGCTGGCCAGTGAGTCCATTGGAGTTCANAGTGGTTGGGCTGCCATGTGCTGCTTGGCGAACGGCAATGCTACGCGTTGCTGGCCAGTGAGTCCATTGGAGTTCGCGGTACGAGGGGTTGTTTCACTTCTGTATTACCTATATCACGTGTAGAAAAAACGGCTGATTGTAACAACTGGAGTACCGTAGAGAAGCGAAAACTGCGAAGAAAAATATACGGGCTCAGTTTGTATTCCGGCCAGCCGTTTCGTCTCAGCGGGCCCATGAATATAGCGCACGATCGCGTGTGGATTGCAGATATGGTGGCAAAACTTCATGCCCCGATTACTACAGCTTATACGAGACATTGAATAATTAGGAGTAGCGAAATTTCGCGAAAAAAGTTTCGAGACAAGTTATACTTGAAAATACTGTAGGGTCGTTTATCTGTCTTGGTTTGTTTAATTACTTTTTGACACGAATCACGCAGGAGTCGTGCAGATGTTGCCGAACTCTGAGTGGCCCGGTCAGATATGAAAACGCCTTCTCAAGAAGACGGCAACCAATGGCAATAGACAAACTTCTTTCGGGTGCTTATAGTATTGAAGTCTACCGTGTACTCATATTTTTCCGCGAAAAATCACTAGCTCTTTGAATAATATGCAGGTTGATATTTTTCGACGTGCGGCTTCATAGCCAGCGAAGGACGGTGGACATTTCGAACAACTGAGTTAAACCCCGTTCATCTAAGTGTTGTACTCTAGATTGGCGTGTATTAATGTGTGCTGTCATTACGTGATACATCTATCACATGTGGGAAAGTTACATTGCATAATTTACTGCCTTCATCGCAGCATTACTGCGTATGGTCTATTCGCGGTTTCTTCACACTTTTTGAATCAAACCATTGAAGAATCGCCCCATGTTTGGTTACTTTCTAAATATGTCATGTATCACAAGCGTTTTATACTTCCGTTAACATAAAAATACCTTATTTTTGGTTATATTGAACTTTTACGTATATTTTATCTATAAATTATTATATTTCATTTTTAATTAATATGAAGAAAAAAAACAGCGAGTAGCTGGATGTGTTAGTTAAGTGAAATGCCTAGTAGTAAATAGTTCTTACGCAGAATATTATCAAACTGAGAGCGCACGAATGCGGTGCGTTGTCCCTTTGATGAAATTTCCTAGACTCGATTAAGCTTTGTTTGCATGAAGCGAAGGAATATCCTGGACGTATACATTTTAGCAGGGCTTCAGGAAAGTTGGAAGTAACCGTGAATGGACCAGAGATGGTGTGTTGCCCTACGCACGATCATATGCTAGATTGATTGGGCCGCTGAGATCAAACGATCGGTAGAGACCTGAAAAAATTGCGCGTTTTCATTTCGGGACGAGCTAGAATTCGAAACCTCGTACGTTTGTATCGCTAATGCTATTTGTACCACCCGTTAGTTTACACCTCCTGGACTTCTCTGAGCCAATAACAAATGCACAGTAAAATGCAGATCGAATCACCGTNACTGAGTTAAACCCCGTTCATCTAAGTGTTGTACTCTAGATTGGCGTGTATTAATGTGTGCTGTCATTACGTGATGCATCTGTCACATGTGGGAAAGTTGCATTGCATAATTTACTGCCTTCATCGCAGCATATACTGCGTATGGTCTATTCGCGGTTTCTTCACACTTTTTGAATCAAACCATTGAAGAATCGCCCCATGTTTGGTTACTTCCTAAATATGTCATGTATCACAAGCGTTTTATACTTCCGTTAACATAAAAATACCTTATTTTTGGTTATATTGAACTTTTACGTATATTTTATCTATAAATTATTATATTTCATTTTTAATTAATATGAAAAAAAAAAACAGCGAGTAGCTGGATGTGTTAGTTAAGTGAAATGCCTAGTAGTAAATAGTTCTTACGCAGAATATTATCAAACTGAGAGCGCACGAATGCGGGGCGTTGTCCCTTTGGTNGTTAGTTAAGTGAAATGCCTAGTAGTAAATAGTTCTTACGCAGAATATTATCAAACTGAGAGCGCACGAATGCGGGGCGTTGTCCCTTTGGTGAAATTTCCTAGACTCGATTAAGCTTTGTTTGCATGAAGCGAAGGAATATCCTGGACGTATACATTTTAGCAGGGCTTCAGGAAAGTTGGAAGTAACCGTGAATGGACCAGAGATGGTGTGTTGCGCTACGCACGATCATATGCTAGATTGATTGGGCCGCTGAGATCAAACGATCGGTAGAGACCTGAAAAAATTGCGCGTTTTCATTTCGGGACGAGCTAGAATTCGAAACCTCGTACGTTTGTATTGCTAATGCTATTGGTCGCACCCGTTAGTTTACACCTCCTGGACTTCTCTGAGCCAATAACAAATGCACAGTAAAATGCAGATCGAATCACCGTNCACCCGTTAGTTTACACCTCCTGGACTTCTCTGAGCCAATAACAAATGCACAGTAAAATGCAGATCGAATCACCGTATTCCGCTAATACAACAAGCGACCAACGAACAGTGATATTTGCATGATTTTACATACGGCAATGGAGTATAGCCTACAGGTCGTTGAACTCGCGAATTTTTCAGGTCTCTCTAACGATTGGCCATAATAATGAAATGACCGTTATATTTTATTCTCAGTTTCCACCTCTCCACGCAACCTAGGTGTTGTGATATGTAGTACGCGGTGTACCCAAGTGTACGCCGTGCGAACGCCATCCAGAGCTGTACAGTGTACACTGGGGCGAGACGAAANAGTACGCGGTGTACCCAAGTGTACGCCGTGCGAACGCCATCCAGAGCTGTACAGTGTACACTGGGGCGAGACGAAGGCAGCAGCCGCGCGTGCATGGTGCCGCGGGTAGGAGGAACCCGTACTCGCGAACTGCGGGCGGCCACAGCTTCTCTTCGCAGCTGACCGCGCGCCTCCTCGTCAGGCGTTCATGTCGTGCGGCGATGCGAGTTGTAACACAACACGACTCGGCTCCAACCTCTCCACTTCACCCTCCACGCTGTTAGAAAAAAACTCCCCGCGAAAATCACGGAAAATACCGATTACAAACTATCCAGACANACTTCACCCTCCACGCTGTTAGAAAAAAACTCCCCGCGAAAATCACGGAAAATACCGATTACAAACTATCCAGACATACGCGTTAAATTACGACCTCTTCGTGTTTGTCAGTAACGTTCTCTCCGTAAATTTCACGTAAGTCTCCGTGAATTCACGGGNTTAAATTACGACCTCTTCGTGTTTGTCAGTAACGTTCTCTCCGTAAATTTCACGTAAGTCTCCGTGAATTCACGGGACGTTTTCACAAACTTGCAATTTTTTTTGTTTAAATCTGCTCTTCATAAAAAAGGGGTTACAAAAAAAAGTTTTACTTTCGTTGTGCGGGTGAATCGATGACTATTGAATAACAAAGAATTTTGTCCGGTTACGGGATTTGAACTCTGAAAAGAATTTCGGCTCAACACATTATCCACTACCCTACCACGCTTTTACANTGTCCGGTTACGGGATTTGAACTCTGAAAAGAATTTCGGCTCAACACATTATCCACTACCCTACCACGCTTTTACAAGCAGTGGAATTGTAAATACGATATTTATGTGTGGAGCCTCCTGGTAGCAAGCAGCAATGAATTATGTTGAGATTTGCTAACAAAACAAATAAAGGTGAAGTTAAATTACAGCAATTTTTTGTCTCTGCTTATTGTGGTATAACCGGAGCGTAATTTAATACACCGTTCTAAAAACAAAATTTGGAAGAAAAAAAAAAAACGACCCGTGATTGTTGACGTGATATCACAGATACCGAGTGAAGAAGTTTCAATAACGCGGGCAAGTATTAGGAAACACAGTCACGTGTTTTGAAGTTGCATAAAAAGTGTCATATTCAGAACATTGATATCTAGAATACAGTATCATTTTATTTACTACGTACAGCAGGTGCCTACCCCCTTTTCATTTCTTAGTCATGACATTTAAAATTATTTCCAGTTCATATGGCTGTTAATCTTCTTCTTTCAGGTAAGACCCATTCGGAAACTTAAAAAGGCAAAGTTTTGAATCTGGCATTCGTCTAAGTTGTCCTAAGATAATGCTAAATATATTATTTTCTCTCCTGTACTTAATTGTTTCATCTCGTACTCTATCCAGAATTGATGCTCTGCTGTTTCAGTTTCACGTGTCGTCTTTTTCTAGTTTTACTAACTTTTTTTTATTATTATCACCCATTCTCGTGAACCATGTGTCGAGATGCACTCTGTGTTCATTTTATATAGTTCAGATGCTCCACTGTAATGTAGTTTTATTCTCATTAATACTCGGGGCCGCGGTGGCGCAGCGGCTAGAACACTCGCCTACCACCAAGGCGAACTTGGTACGATTCCCGGATTATTGCACGTGGGAATTGTGCCGGACGATGCCGCTGGTCGGCGGGTTTTCTCGGCGATCTCCCGTTTCCTCCGCCCTTGCATTCCGGCGCTGCCCCATACTCGCCTCGCTTCACCCTCGCCGATGTTAAGAGCCACCCACACCTCTCCAACCTCTACTCTCATTACCACTCCCTCTTCCCTTGTTTTATACCTTTCAGTGAACTGGGGAATTGGGAATGGGTAGACTTTGACTCACACCTGAAAAGTCACACATACCCTAATGACTGACCAGGCATCCGAACCTGATCTTCGCGGCCAGAAGCTCACCTTACCAGCCTCGCGTACAGTCTTCTACGGTATCTACATGACACAAGCGTAAAAACCATTGCTGCGGAAATAATATTTTAATACAGCTTTTCGTGGAGACGTTCTCCATTCGCCGTGCACTCAGCTGATTGTTTCGCTCGGAACTGTCGCTTGGAAGCGTGTGACGTAATGCCGCGTCTTTTTATGTAGACTGGATTACAAACACAACAGGAAAACTTGCCTAGAAAATATTATGAGTTCACTACATGTATGTATTACCTGCATCCGAAATCCATTCTGAAGGAGGGACACGCATAATGAATGTATTTCCATCCATTAGTGCACGAATACTGGAAAAAAGTCAAGACTGTGATCTAATCGCATAGNCATCGTACGTCATGCAAAATGAATTCTGGTAACGCAATTTTGTCATCGCCTCTGGCGTGGATTAATAGCTAGCGAAAAACTTACATGCTGGTTTATTTGCCCACAATTGCATTTCTCAAACGTTTTCCTTGATTTTTTTTTTCCGTAAAGGCCCATTTTCCTCATACATTTCAGTCGTGAAGTTCTGATGGATGTGTCACTCAAGTTAGAGTGGTTTCCTACTCGCTGAAGGAGATGGAACGATGAAATGCTTGACAGCGGTAACGAATAGATTGGAAAAGAAAGTGCGTGCGTTCTTGAGAAACAGAAAATTGCCGCAATATATACGAATNCAGCGGTAACGAATAGATTGGAAAAGAAAGTGCGTGCGTTCTTGAGAAACAGAAAATTGCCGCAATATATACGAATAGTTGTAGGCTGTTCACGGTAAAGTGTGCACTTTTGAGTCCATAGTTACTATTTCTTTCAGCCATTTTTTATCCTTTAACCACCTTTTAAAACAAATATTGTCATGCAAGTAATAAACATAATTTGTATATACCACCGCACTCGGAAGTTAATGTCTAAGGCTAAAATAAGATATATTTATTGACTATTATTCTAAATGAGAGGGCTTTCAAAAGTGCTCACTTTACCGTGCATTACTCACCAAATACAAAATGGTAAATAATTATTCGTAAAAATAATTGTTTTTTATAATAGCTTTCTGATTTACGCGACTGCAATGGCTGAGCGGTTAGCCTGCTCGCCTCCCACCATGGCGAACCGGGTTCAATCCCCGGTCGGACCCCTCCCGGATTTTCACATGTGGGAATCGTGCCGGTTATTGCCGCTGGTCGGCGGGTTTCCTCGGGGATCTCCCATTTTCCCCACCCCTTAATTACGGCGCTGCTTCATACTCACCTCAATCACCCTCATCGGCTCTCAAGACCTCGCTGTTAAGAGCCACCCAAATATCTTCAGTTTCTATCTACATAATAATTATTTTATATCAACTTATTCATCTGCGTATACTTGTGTTAAAGTTTATGGTTAGAGAAGGTATTACTTTTACACTCAGCTCTTTTTAATAAATAAAAATTCTTTCCTAATTTTAACTTTCTCACTGGCGACATTCATTAAACCTTTTTATTGTTTCAATTAAGAAATGCTCTTCTATTCTTGCATTGAGATCTCTGGATTGTAACCTGCTCTGCGTGATTCATTNATTGTTTCAATTAAGAAATGCTCTTCTATTCTTGCATTGAGATCTCTGGATTGTAACCTGCTCTGCGTGATTCATTAGTTTTGTAGTTTCTTGGAGATCGTTACAAAATGTTTCTTTTCCATGAAACAGTGTAGTTATCCTATAACAAAAGTCGCAGGAACGTGTTCATAAAATATTGTCGCGACGAACCATTACCCGCTAGGAATGAAGTTTAGCATACTTCCTATAGGCTCTGTCCAATGCAATCGGAGCACTTATGAAAGTCCTGCTTAAATATATCCTTGTACGTCAAGTCCGGGTTCACAGGACGATACGGCTCACCACAGTGGCGCAAGAGTCTGGCTCTCTGAGGACGTACGATGGCGCCACGAGCAAGTGGCAGCTACTACACAGTGTTGGGACAGGAAAATTAGCTCGAGAGGGGCAGCGGTGGCGTAGTGTCCAGGGCGCTCGCCTCCCACCACGGCGATCCGGGCTCGATCCCCGGCGGTCTCNATTGTTTCAATTAAGAAATGCTCTTCTATTCTTGCATTGAGATCTCTGGATTGTAACCTGCTCTGCGTGATTCATCAGTTTTGTAGTTTCTTGGAGATCGTTATAAAATGTTTCTTTTCCATGAAACAGTGTAGTTATCCTATAACAAAAGTCGCAGGAACGTGTTAATAAAAGATTGTCGTGACGAACCATTACCCGCTAGGAATGCAGTTTAGCATACTTCCTATAGGCTCTGTCCAATGCAATCGGAGCACTTATGAAAGTCCTGCTTAAATATATGCTTGTACGCACATTGTGTATTCTTCCGCCATGGTCCTCATCACTTTATTATGGCGTCGGTCAAGTGACACTGCGGAATTATTATAAAAGTACCATACATCTAAAAAAAAAAAAAGAGCAAATAAATCAGTTTAGCATTCACAAATGTTTACCCAAAACTTTTAATTCGACACCAATCTATTGAACTACTTTCCCTCAGCCGTTACCAACTTTTCTGAGCGCTTGCCAGGATGGTTGTCCGTTAAAAGAGTTGCAGGTAGGGGCAGTGACATTTTTCAAAGGTTGATTTCAAAAGTGCTTAATTAACCGTGAACAGCAGAAACGCACGCATACGTCAAGTCCGGGTTCACAGGACGATACGGCTCACCACAGTGGCGCAAGTGCCTGGCTCTCTGAGGACGTACGATGGCGCCACGAGCAAGTGGCAGCTACTACACAGTGTTGGGACAGGAAAATTAGCTCGGGAGGGGCAGCGGTGGCGTAGTGTCCAGGGCGCTCGCCTCCCACCACGGCGATCCGGGCTCGATCCCCGGCGGTCTCACTCCCGGATTTTCGCATGTGGGAATCGTGCTGGACGATGCCGCTTGCCGGCGGGCCTTCCTGGGGCACTCCCGTTTCCCCCGCTCTTGCATTCCAGCGCCGCTCCATTCTAGGGCTTTACTTCTGTCATGCCCGGGGATGGCGGTCACCTACGGGTCCCAGCTGGAAAGACCGTCACTCGGAGGGTGTTGCCTTGCCCTGGGTGCACTCCCCACACGCCGTTTATTTATTTTTAGCTCGGGAAATTGGGGAAGATATTGCTTGGCTTCGACCATCGTGCAGTATCATCAGGGCTGTTCAATTAGCAGCCCGGAGGCCACACGCAGCCAGTCAAGACTCGTCAGAATGGCCCATAAAACAAAATATATTATCAGCATTCGGTATAAACGTTTGCGTGTTTTCTTTTGAAGGGTTCCTGTACGAGAGTTCGGAGCGTGTTTACGTGCAACGCACTGAGCTGGCGTGCATTCTCTCTCTCGTCGACTGGCCTCTGAAAGTATATTACCTACAAGGAACCCACTGGTGATAGATAAACGTGTTTTATAACGGGAATGACGTGATTACCGACATGGCGCAGGATTCAAGGAGTCGGATCCCGAAGCCGCCAGCCAACTCGGTGTTCGGTTTTAATACGTACTTTTGAATAAAACTGCCTAATAGAATGACAACTGTAACCATAAGTGTCATAAAANCCGTAAAAATTGTAATAAAACTATATATGATTTCATTTATATTATATTCGCGTAAATAAACTTACAACATACACACCTCAAGTAAAAGTTGTACGCTACCGGAACCATTAAGTCACTCGGTTCCTCACGGCCCAAAAGAAAGTGTGGGGTGAAAATACACACTGACTGTACAGAATACCGCGCATGTTATTGATGTCTATTTGTAATGCTCCTACTGTCCCAAAGAACATCCTTAATGAGCAGCCAAATTACACGTGGTGCAAAGTTTTTTAGAGGCGTGTTTAAGAGAGTCGTGACTTAGTAATAAGCAAGAGTGGACCATCGAGCATTGTAATTATTTGAATAGGTTGCTGCTCATGATTAATTGGGCACCTTTGAAAGCCCTACTTAGGATCTACTTTCCCTATAATTTGGTATCCTTCCGCTATATGTAAGGTCCGGACTTCGGTAGCCACAAACGTTAAATAAACTTTACACTCTCAATACAACGCCAGGTCTTAGAACTAGTTTTTATTAATTCGCGACAAATTTAACTGGGGGCTGCATGCCGGTGTATACCAGTGGCGTGTGGCGAAGTGTTGCAAGGTAAGCTGATGCTTGCTCAGTGCTGTGCACACTCGGCGCACATATCAGGAACCAGTAACCAGAGTGGAGTCGGGAGAAGCTGAATGTACTGCGGCCACTCGCGAGAGAGCGGCGAGGCACTTATTACACACGTGCTGTGACGTCAACTGTACCACTACGTTTAAGTGGGTCGATGTGTGTACTAGCAAATGATTATGTACAGCACAGAGCAAAACACAGCTTACCTTGCGACAGTTCACCCACAACGCCGCTGATGTACACCGCAGGCTAAAGATGAGGCAGACCGATCATCGTCTTCTGCGCATGCATCCAACATCTGACCTACCACACAACACACTGTCCACGTCACGTGGTCAGCAACGGTGAACATGCTTATGACTGAAATACTTTCACCGATTTGAATTCAAACAAATTGCATCACAAGTTGATTAGAGTGAGTGTGCAAACACCTCAAAGCCCTTGTTTACATGAACAGTATTCTAACCTCAAATAATATCTATGTCGTTTGCTATATTCACTCTACGCTGTGTACTGCTTAGTACACGCGGAGTTATGGGCAGTGATTTTTTTTCAGTGGTTTCCTTCAAAAGTGCTTACTTCGCCGTGAACTAATAGTCAGAGACCCGGGAATTCCACGGATTCATTCAGCGTCAAGCTAGACTCTGCCGTTCGTTACCCACGCGAGCATCAGCTAGTGGTTTATCGGCCGTTACTCCAATCCAGTCTACGTAGCTCGGGATTCAGTCCTTGTATCCCTTTCCGGTTTATTACTGGTAGAAAATCGTCTGGGGCGTGTAACATACTGTTGACCAATAGAGGCAGAAACATTAATGTTCATGTGGTTGAAGTTTAANAGAAAATCGTCTGGGGCGTGTAACATACTGTTGACCAATAGAGGCAGAAACATTAATGTTCATGTGGTTGAAGTTTAACTTTTCCTAAAATGAATTCGCAAATTTCCCGGTACTATAATAATAATAATAATAATAATAATAATAAGCAGCCCGATGGGAGAACTGATTTATAGGGACTTTAAAATATAGCAAATTCATTTAAGGACAAGCTAGACCTCAAACACGTCTGTATTTTTGTTATGTCTGCAATCGGGTCATAGTTTATTGCTCACGTCTAGGTGAATTCTGAGCCAATGGCAGACCTGCAAGGAAACGAGCACTGAATTCCGTGCTACCAGGTCTGAGTTAAAACTGACTATAGTCTAGTCACGGTTTCTTCCAACTTTCTGAAGTTCTACTTCCAGGATATTCCTCCGCCTCATGGAAGCAAAGCTTAACTACGTATAGAAAATTACATCAAATGGACTACGCACCTCATTCGTACGCACACGCTTTAATGATATTCTGCATAAGACCTATTTCGTACTAGGCATTACCAACACACCTATTATCTATCTGTTTTTATTAATGTTAATTAAATTAAATATTATAATTTATAGATCAAATATAAATAAAATTTCTATTTAACCCTACAAAAAGTAATTTTATGTTATTTTATGTTAACACAAGCATGAAACGCTTGCGATACATAACATAATAGGAAACAAACAAACCTTGTTTCCTATCTTTTTCAAAGATTTGATTCAAAGGGTGTGAAGAAACCGCTATTAGAGTATACCGGGTAGGTGGGAACTCG
>NQII01005955.1:99190-112073 GCA_002778355.1 Clitarchus hookeri
AATTGTGGCTTTTTAATTTTATCCAAAGCTTCTGGAAATTAGATTTTAAGGCAGAGTTTAGATTTTAAACTAATTTAACACTTAATGCTTATAATTTTTTTCCTCATCTTTGCATTTTTCTTATCCCGTGACTTTTATTAACTTCAATCATGTAGACTCTTAACATAATTGTCATTTCTTTTTTTAATTCATTACTAAGGTGCCTCTGGCTGTGAGAGCCTCGGTGGCTTTTCCAACCTGCTGACCCTGCCTGGCCTGTCCACCCCTGGCTAATTCTACCTTTGCAGGAGAACTTGAAAAAAAATTGCTACTGTAGTTCGTTAACTATTGACTTTACTATGCCGTGTACTCATAGCATCTCAACTGTTACTGCATAATTACGTCGTAACTAACGAAGCTGCGCCAGTATTTTCAATTTGATGTTATGTTATTTCTAACATAGTCACAGGCGTGACGTGTGACCAACTACCGTGTTATGTTATGTTATTTCTAACATAACATGGTAGTTGTTCACACGTCACGTCTGTACTACATGTTAAGGTAAAAGGCTAAAGGACTCTATATTCGGCACGAAATCAAAGAATGCGTTATTGCTAACTGAGTCTTTGACGGAAATGTGCTGACAATTTATTAGTATAAATAGAGTACGCAATACTGAAACAAAAATATGATCTTATGGCTCTGTCTCATCCGCCATGTTGAATGTTATCATGTATGTGCAATACTTACTTTTGAACTACATAACTATATATTGGTTATTATGGCACGTTTACATGTATGTTACATATGGCTTATATGCATTCGCCAAATTTTATCCACGCTTTATCTGGTAACTATGAAACTGCAAGAATCTATTGATAATTTTAAAATAATGCTGCACTAATTACCTTACAATTACTCCTTGAAAGTTTATAATTTATGTTTGTTCTACAGTATAATGTATATTGCTAGAGAGATATAGTCGTAGTTTCAAAATAGGTGCCTGTAAACAACTGAAAAAAGCTAGGAACGAGTAATTCAACATGGCGTGTGAGGCGTAGCCTCAAACAGGAAATACGAGATCCCCTGTCAGTCACGAATATTGAAAAAACATCGCTAAGCTTGTTTCGTCGCCGGTAAACTGCGATGACTGGGGAACCCACGCCGTTTGCAAAGGTTAACACGAACTGGGTGCAACAGCAGCTATTCAAAACCAGCAAAAACAAGTACATATAAATCTATTGTTTCTAATTTTTAAACGTGAATTCCTCGCACCTTCGTAGATGGGGCCACGGTGGCTCAGCGGTCAGCACGTTCGCCTCCCACCAAGGCGGCGAACCGCGTTCCATCCCCGGCCGGGTCACTCCCGAATTTTCACAAGTGGGAATCGTGCCGAACGATGCCGGCGGGTTTTCTCGGGGATCTCCCGTTTCCCCCCGCCCTTTCATTCCGGCGCCGCTCCACACTCACCTCACTTCACCCTCATTGGCTCTCAAGAACGCGCTGTAGCCTGTGTGGCAAGATGCTTCACTCACAACTCTTCAGTTCGCGTTGAAAGCTCTGTCGGAGACAATACTTGTAACTCGTTAAACGGTGAATTATCTATTAATATAGAAACTACAAACGAACATATTAATATTTTAACCAGTGCTTAAAACAACGAAAATAAAAAAAGTTCCAAAAAAATTGATTGAATTTTCCGTAACTTTACGAAAGCTGTCATATATAAAGTGCACGTAAAATTGCGTAGCATCTGGATAACTTTTACCTGTTCCGTTATTTCACGCTGTTCTTTTTTAAAACAATAACCTTAAACATCCAGAACAATAACATTTTTTTTTCAATTATTTTTTTTTTAAAGTAACCTTTTACTGGAGTAGTTATAGCATAGTCGGCAGCGACTTACGGAATATATTTCTGCACCTTATGATGTCTTCTTAAAAGAGTGATATTTAAACTGGTGAGCTGTGAAACTGATTCCACTTAGTTCTGTACATACTAGAGTGAGATCTGCAGCAGCTACTCGGTAACATGACGTCATGACTACTTCACAGTGTCGCTTTGTGGAGGGACGCATGCTGGTCGTCAGGTGAGTGAAAACGATTATTTTTACGTTTTGCGGAGGAATATGAGGCGGGCAAACAGAAGTAGCTGAGCAGGGCTGCCAAAGGCATTCCTTCAAACGTGAGCCATAAGTGTGGTAAATATGTAGACAAATTCAATTCCGCAGTCAGTGTTTAAAAAATTTCCCAGATAAGCAAAAAAAAAAAAAAAAAAAAAACANAAAAAAAAAAAAAAAAAAAAAAAAAAACACCGGAATTTGTTATTTATAAACGGAGACGCGGTTAGTAACGCATGAAAACAGAATTATTTTATTTACGAAATATGGAACTTCTTGTTATTTTCTTGTAGCTTCGACTTTCGAGAACGAACTGTGCCGAGGCGACACCGCGATCTTCGCTGCTGTGACACGAGAATAACCGTTCCTGCGGCCCTTAACGCTTTTACTTTGAAATATAAGTAAGAACAAAGCACGTGGGACAGGCGAAAGAACACTTCAATAATGTTTTATGTAAATAGTAGTTTTTTAGCATGAAACTACGCAAATACAAGTGCATTGATNGAAAACAGAATTATTTTATTTACGAAATATGGAACTTCTTGTTATTCTCTTGTAGCTTCGACTTTCGAGAACGAACTGTGCCGAGTTGACACCGCGATCTTCGCTGCTGTAACACGAGAATAACCGTTCCTGCGGCACTTAACGCTTGTACTTTGAAATATAAGTAAGAACAGAGCTCGTGGGACAGACGAAAGAACACTTCAATAATGTTTTATGTAAATAGTAGTTTTTTAGCATGAAACTACGCAAATACAAGTGCATTGATATGTTTGATTTGTTTAATTTTTGTTAGTATTGAAATCCTGTTTTAAAACCAAATAGTTTAATACTTTAAATTTCCATTTTTATGCCTAGGGAAGCATATATTCGCATGAATGATTATACTTCAGTAATGCCGCTACAAATACCCATGACAAAAAAAAATCGGAAACTTCCGTAAATGTACTGAAAGTTCCTTGTAATTCTCGGAAACCTCGTTATTATGAACACGAATTGTCCGTAACGTGATTTCACGACAAATTTTCCAACGGGGCAGTTAATAAGTTACAATAATTTATAGATCATGCCATTAGAAAATAATTGCGACTAAATATGCATAAATGAATAAATAACAATGCAACAAAGTTCCCGGTGGAACCGGCGCTTTCCTCACCAAAACTCCCCTCCTGGTGGCCGATACCTATTAAAAGGTCATACCAGGAGCGCTTCTTTCTACTGTACTTTAACTCTCACAAACAAAAGCTAGATCGGCTCTTTTGTTTCGCAGGGCGCCACCGGGAACTTTGAATTTTGAGTCCGTCATACTGNAATAAGTTACAATAATTTTTATATCATGCCATTAGAAAATAATTGCGACTAAATATGCATAAATGAATAAATAACAATGCAACATAAATAATTTAATTGTTCGAATTAACCGTTGCACTATTTCGTTCCGAGTTGCACTACGATACCACAACATAATTTATTTTTTATCGGCCATCTACGGACCATGCTATTTAAACTGTCATTTTCCTTTCCCTGGCGCCTGGGCTTTTTAACTTTCACCCAGTATTCCCGCATTCGTATCCTATGCTGTTCCTTCCTCGCGTCAGTCCATGTTTTGCCAGTTTTTAGTTTCGGCTTTTCTTGGAAACCGCGGTGCTCTTGGAGTTTCTTATTGAGCGGAATANTGTCCTGCACACGAAAAATTATATCCTGCACACGAAAATAACAATGCAACATAAATAATTTAATTGTTCGAATTAACTGTTGCACTATTTCGTTCCAAGTTGCACTACGATACCACAACATCATTTTTTTTTATCGGCCATCTACGGACCATGCTATTTAAACTGTCCTTTTCCTTTCCCTGGCGCCTGGGCTTTTTAACTTTCACCCAGTATTCCCGCATTCGTATCCTATGCTGTTCCTTCCTCGCTTCAGTCCATGTTTTGCCAGTTTTTAGTTTCGGCTTTTCTTGGAAACCACTGTGCTCTTGGAGTTTCTTATTGAGCGGAATACGTTTCTGGAGATCCTCCTGTGTTATCCCTGCTTCTTGCAAGTCTTTCTCTACCTCGGTGAGCCACGCCTCCTTGGGTTTTTTTTTGTTGGAAAAGTAATTAAAGATCTTATTGCTCAGCCTTGTTGCTGTTATTATTATTATTATTATTTCGAAAGTTTGAAACAAGAAACACGACAAAAGTTATATGACGAAGTGGCATAAAGAATATCATTGGCAGAAACAACGTGAACAATATTGCTATAGACAGCACAAATCGTAATGTCTGAAGTATCAGTTGTAACGCAGGAAAGACAAATAATTGATAATGGCGATCTGCGCGTCNGGAGTTTCTTATTGAGCGGAATACGTTTCTGGAGATCCTCCTGTGTTATCCCCACTTCTTGCAAGTCTTTCTCTACCTCGGTCAGCCACGCCTCCTTGGGTTTTTTTTTGTTGGAAAAGTAATTAAAGATCCTATTGCTCAGCCTTGTTGCTATTATTATTATTATTATTATTTTGAAAGTTTGAAACAAGAAACACGACAAAAATTATATGACGAAGTGGCATAAAGAATATAATTGGCAGAAACAACGTGAACAATATTGCTATAGACAGCACAAATCGTAATGTCTGAAGTATCAGTTGTAACGCAGGAAAGACAAATAATTGATAATGGCGATCTGCGCGTCGCGCGTGGAAAGGAGAACCAGCAGCTAGCTGGCAGTTAGTTTCCCTTCGCAGTCCGCTCGCTGTTATCGACGTGAGCATCCAGCTTTCTGTCCCTCTCGCGCCATTCAAGTTTTATCCGATGAAAGCCCCCCGCCACGACTTGGCTTCCGACGCGAGTTCGAAGCCGACGGCAGCAGGAAACGGAACTCGCGAACCACAAAACTCGACAAATTTGCATTGTGAGCACTGCGAATTTTAAAAACATTTCGAAACAAAAACGAGAACTTAATTGCTTGGTGCAGTATCATAAGAGCTCACGAGACATGAATTTGCTCTATAAATTATTAACTGTTTATAAAAGTTGTGGAAGCCAGCGTAGAACAACTAATTAACTGTTCTTATTAACTTAGTAAGCCAATATTTTAGCAGACTGATGTATTTATGCCGAAATATTTCGTACACCTTAAGGGCGCTGGTCACAGAAAAAAATCATTATTCTTTATTTGTACGAACCGTTTAACATGTAGACATTACTAACACGTACATACTCTTTCCTCGCATTAAACAAAATTTAGGTCGCATAGTTTTTTGCATTGTGACACGTCGAAGCTGCAATATTAGTGTTTTTGGAATGTAGAAATAAAATGAACGGAAAAGTTTATAGGAAATTTAACAAGGGTGACTGAAATGTCCGCTCATTCCGGCGCTGCTCCATGCTCACCTCACTTCAGCCTCATCGGCTCTCAATACCTCGATGTTAAGAGCCGCCTAAATCTCTGCACTCACGCTTAACAACGAGGTCTTGAGAGCCGATGAGGGCGAAGCCAGGTGAGTATGGAGCAGCACCGGAATGCAAGGGCGAGGGAAACGGGAAATCCCCGAGAAAGCCCACCGACCAATGACATCGTCCGGCGCGGTTCCCACGTGCGAAAAAAATCTGGGAGCGACCCGGACGGGAATCGAACCCGGTTAGCAACGCATGAATAAAGCGACCAGAGCCACGGAAATATAAGTTTTCAATATGGCGGTAGAATATAAAACCGGACAGAAAAGTAGATCTCCCGCAGAGTTTTCAAAAGTGTTCAAGTAATTTCCAATATAGTGTTATCGCCTAACAAGAAGACCATTTCTCACTCAGTGTGATAACGAAACACGTTCCGTATCAGCTCCAGTACTGCACATGTCGAAAAATTCATTATTGCCAACACTTGCAAACAGAAATTAAAGAGTACCTGAAAGGGCTAAGACCGCAGAGTGAATATGGGGTACAGTGATCACGTTATCTTCGCAAAACCAGTCTCCGTGCCCCAACATTGAACTGCTTTTCTACCAGTACGACTGTCATAAAATACGTGGGTAGGATTTGAGGTTACAGCACTGTTTATGTAAACAAGTGCTTTGAGATGTTTGTATACTTTCTCTGGCAAATTTGTAATGCAGGTTGATTAAATTAAAGTTGGGAAAACAATTTCAATTATATAAAGTGCTAATTTTTTGAAAATTATGATACAATCAAACACGTACATCATTTTTGACCACGTGAGAGACATTTGTATTGATGTGGGGTACGTTTGCAGAAGACGAAAAGTTGGTCCACCTCATCTTTAGTATATAACCAAGACACGGGACTTTTTCTTTGTAAATATTTGTCGTTATTATTGCGCTGTGTTACACCCGGCTGTCTTCGTTACGCAATCTTGCGCAATGTGAAGTCCACACACGCAGGCCCGAAAAGATGGCAGAACACTGTTCGTGGGCCATTTTTTCAAAAACAGAGCTGGAATTCCGGAAGTCCGAACAAGCTGTACAATCCGCCCGGGTAGGAGCAAGGCGTGGGTCCTCAGCTGACTAGTCAGAGTGAAGAAAGGTTGTCGGCAATATGAAGCTAAGCTCCACGTACGAACCACGTCATGACCAATCACAGTCAAGGGAAGAAGCGTGGGCAGGACTCCGAACTGAGGGAAGATCGTCGTCGGCGGGCTACCACCAGCGACCTTGACGAGCTCTTCTCCAACTGGACGGCGGGCGAGCGGACGCGAGTTCAAGGTCGTGTAAGTCCCCTTTCCTTATTATCCTTCTCCGACTTACCTCTGGCCCTCGCTATCTATAGACTGAGGCTTTAAATGCCATAATAAATATACATTTAAGTCTTATCAAGTCTTGTAATTATTTTCAAATGGTACATTTATCTCTATCCCTAGTTTATGTCGTAACGCTCTCTTAACCTAGCCTGATGATCTTAAAAGAAGGGGGAACATAACTATGGGCAGGGCCTATGTGGATGCCATAAGTGATCAGTCAGCCGAGAGACCCGCTGTAGCAGTCTTTCCCGTCTGGCAGGAGTAGTATTAGATAAAGCCCCGAGGATGTGCAGGTTCCTGATCTTAATTGCCGATACCTTCTCGGAAAGAGACTGGAGCTAATTATGGTTCGCGCGCTGCTAATTAAAGGGAAAGACGAAGTTAGACCAAGCCGGCAACGCAATATCGACCTCCCCCCACCCCTCTTGTATGCCCGGAGTTTCGCAGCTGTGCAGATGTGTAAGGCAGTTCACGCGATTAGAAACTTACAGCGGTAAGCGGTATGGCCGTAGAACCAATAAGAAGAGATGCACTAAATTGTATTGTATTGTGTAGGGCTTAAGGTCCCCCGCTGTTATGCCTGAAGGCTTATCAGGGGACGGCTTACAAACTAACTTATGACCTAACTTAAACTAACACCTATGCCTTACCCGGGTTTCGAACCCAGAACCTCCCGCACCCCAGACCGGTGGCGCACCAACCGACTGCGCCACATGGGAGGTCGGCTGAGATGCACTAAAGTTTGTTTGAGTGCTGTCTTTGAAAATGGCGGACTAACTACTATATTTGTGTATAAATTCAATGCTTATACGATGGACTGCCAACATACAGCATTTGGTATAAATGTGTTGATTGGCTCCCGAGATATGACGTAATACCTTCACAATAGCGATGCTAGCGTAAAAACGTTCGTTGAATACAGACATATCTTGAATAGCCGCTTCTTTTAAACCAAAACAGGAATAAGTGTTTATTTAGCCACATTTGTGCATTTTTGTATTTTTTTTTTTTTTTAGCAGCAGACAGATATAAGTCAATTCTGAAGTGTGTTGTCTAAAACGAAAATGGGAACGTTCGCTCACTTTGAAGAACACTTCTCTGAGGTCGGTTAAGCTTGAGAATCTGGACGTGAGGAGCAAAGCAGACCCGTGAGTGATGTAACAGGGAAAGTGGTTTCTGCGCAGCAGGTTATGCTCATTGTAAACATTGAAAAAATTCTGTACTTGTTAAAACAATTCTTTGGAAACCAGTCGCCAAAATTTTTTTTGTTACTCTACACCTGAAATATTGTATTTTTACAACACATTTTTATGACGTAAAATCTTTATTTCTTCGTGTGGTGCTATCTAGAGGCCGCTCTAAACAGTATGATGCACTAATGTGGTGCACACTCAGCATTGCAGCGGAAGCTGTTGCACAGTGTACACACACACACACACACACACATATATATATGTGTGTGTGTGTGTGTGGTATGTCTAATCCGTGTTTTACTTTAAGTGCAGTTGTATTCTAAGGAAATACTTTAAATTTTGTGTTTTAAAAAGTAGTTTGTTTGATGTGATGCAAGAAAATGTATTATATGGAAGTTAAAAGTTTTATTGAAAAGGAAGTTTAAATACAAAACAGTATGAATAATTCTACAATTATTGACAGTTACTGTAGGTGGTGTTATATTTTAAAGACATATATTTTCACGGAGCATATTTGCAATATTTTTGCTCTAAACAAAAGAAAATACCCCCGAGGAGATTGAAAGCTAGTCTGGGTTAAATTTCCATATTCCGACTGGCTTCATAAATAACAAACAATTTCAAAATTATTTTGACTAATATTTAGGTAATACTTATTCTGCCTGCGCCCCAAATCATAGATAAATACAACACTACATATATATATATATTTTTTTTTTTCAATAAAACTTTTAACTTCCATATAATACATTTTCTTGCATCACATCAAACAAACTACTTTTTAAAACACAAANATTATTCTGCCTGCGCCCCAAATCATAGATAAATACAACACTACATATATATATATATATATTTTTTTTTTTTCAATAAAACTTTTAACTTCCATATAATACATTTTCTTGTATCACATCAAACAAACTACTTTTTAAAACACAAAATTTAAAGTATTTCCTTAGAATACAACTGCACTTAAAGTAAAACACGGATTAGACATACCTCGGAATTCAACAATTTCAACATACATGTGGCGCTACTAGAATAAAACAAATAATAGTAACCTACACTGTTTTACATTTCTAGACGTTACAACACGAACGGCGTAGAGTTACTCTTTGATGTGTGGTATTGCTAACAGACAGTACCATAGACAACATCTGGACGACTTTCCCCGAGGTCGGATCATCGTGGGAATGGAAGAAGCTCGAAGTGTGGTTGCTGCAGCCGAGGATCTCGGGATCGCACACAGCATCGTGTCACGGAGCTTGGACGACGGGTATAACGACAGGAACGGCTGTACGAAGGTACAGTAGTGGAGAGATCTCGTAACACCGAGGTCTTGAGAGCCGACGAGTGTTCGCCTAGGTGGGAGGCGAGTAGTCAGGCCACTACACGACCGCGGCCCCGGTATGCTAGTAGTCGTCCGCGAGTAACCGCGGCGACGGAGGACCGGTATATTGTCCTGCAGACGAGGAGAGATCGACGGCTGACAGTGGGTGGAACCGTAAGACACCTGCAATGCACCACTGGACGCCGGATACCGTGTTTCACTGCAGTCAGGAGAGTACTCATGGGTGGCTTGCTCGCTCGGTTGCCAGTACGACGTGTGCCATTGACGCATACCCATCGGCGATGGCGTATGTCGTGGTGCACAAGCTCAGCGGTGGGGCAGAGTGCTCCTTATGTATGAGATTCCAGACGTCTATGCAACTGGAGAGAACGGGGAACATGCAGCCATCCCTCCATCATCGTCGAGAGGCACCAGTTTGCAGGTGGTGGAGCTCTCGGCTGGGGAGGCGTAGTGCTTGGAGGTCATACGGAGCCCCGCATCTTCCAAGGAGGTTCAGTCACTAGTGATCGCCACTGCACCGAGGTTCTCCTTCCTCAAGTACGTGTGCTGTTGTGCCCTGAGTTCATCTTCATGGACGACAATGATGCACCTCATCGCATAACCGCTGAGCTGTTGGGAGAGTGAAGATACTTGCAGCATGAACTGTTCTGTGTGGTCCTCGGACCTAAATCTAGTTATCGGGAGACGCCTCGCAGCTGTGATCGGTGCTTCAAGAGGAATGTACCATGCCTCCTGAAGAGCTCGCCGACAGCCTCATGCTGAACATAACAGACGTTGCACATCAAGTGGTCACTACATTTTTCTTGCCTGCCACCTATCAATGCATGTGTCTGTCTTCTGTCCTGCTGTGCGTGGAACATACTTTTGAATAAAGGTCCTTTGTTAACATTGGAATTCTTTGTTGGTCAATGTTGTTCACCTTTCCAATACTCTTGCATCCTCACGATGTCATGGTTATGTTTGAAATACTGCTGGGCGACGTTGAATGTAAAAACATGTCCCGGCCATAATTTTTGCACACCTGTGTACAAGTGATAGAGGAACGTGCACAAGTCTGTATCGTTTTAACTAGTGCATGCAATGACACGCTCGCCATCTCATACAGGCTTTGATTAAAAAAGAGTGAAAATATTCAAAAAATTCTACACCTTTCTTTGCAGCGCAGTCCAAATATTCGGAAGCCGATCTATCCCCAGTCCAATCATTAATCAGTTTGTGTTAAAACATACACAAAAATAAGTTTTCATTTAAAAAAAACTCTGCAAACAACAGCATATTTTCCCGAAGGATGTGATTTCTGTTTTATCTGCCAAAATATTTCACGGCTACAATCTAGAACTGAGAGGTTCAGCCTACTTTTTTGATAGGCTAAAGTCATGCACTAAAGCATTTAATTCGTTTTGACGGATTAGATGGAGTTCACTGGACATCTGAGGACTGTAAGTGGCATTAAAAGTGTTTTCGCAAGGAGTTACATTTTCGTCAATTTCTGTATCATTACTATCATTAAGCTCTGAAATGGAGCCAGCCTACCTCAATAGCGAAGTTGATATTCACGAGTGTTAAAACGTTGTCAATGTGATTTTTTTTTCATTGAAGTTTTTTCCTACTGTTCATTGAGTGGAATCTTGGCAAACATGATCTTAGGGGGGTTGCTTCAAATGCTTTTTTTTTTTTTACTATTGGTCATTGAAGACTGGCAACGCCTTATTTTGTCGAACTATTTTGTATTTTTCACGTCCGTCTCAGTATGCAATCTGAAATCAACGATGCCGGTGGGCATGGCACTCAGCATCAAGTGGACCAGGGCAGCAACTGTGCAGTGTGCAAAGATCGNGCATATTTTCCCGAAGGATGTGATTTCTGTTTTATCTGCCAAAATATTTCACGGCTACAATCTAGAACTGAGAGGCTCAGCCTACTTTTTTGATAGGCTAAAGTCATGCACTAAAGCATTTAATTCGTTTTGACGGATTAGATGGAGTTCACTGGACATCTGAGGACTGTAAGTGGCATTACAAGTGTTTTCGCAAGGAGTTACATTTTCGTCAATTTCTGTATCATTACTATCATTAAGCTCTGAAATGGAGCCAGCCTACTTCAATAGCGAAGTTGATATTCACGAGTGTTANTTCAATAGCGAAGTTGATATTCACGAGTGTTAAAAGTTGTCAATGTGATTTTTTTTTCATTGAAGTTTTTTCCTACTGTTCATTGAGTGGAATCTTGGCAAACATGATCTTAGGGGGGTTGCTTCAAATGCTTTTTTTTTTTTACTATTGGTCATTGAAGACTGGCAACGCCTTATTTTGTCGAACTATTTTGTATTTTTCACGTCCGTCTCAGTATGCAATCTAAAATCAACGATGCCGGTGGGCATGGCACTCAGCATCAAGTGGACCAGGGCAGCAACTGTGCAGTGTGCAAAGATCGNAAATCAACGATGCCGGTGGGCATGGCACTCAGCATCAAGTGGACCAGGGCAGCAACTGTGCAGTGTGCAAAGATCGCGCAAGTCACAACATTGTCTTTTTATAGTTGATTAGTGGATCGTGTCAACGATGCAGTGTACTTTAACTTAATCTTACAAGTGAAGTTATTTCTCTAACAATATAACAGGAACACATTAAGTAAATGTTTTGCTTGTTGCCAAGATTACAATTTTAAAGCATTAAGGGCACTGCCTACCGGCTGGCAGCTGCGAAACTTGATTAGGAAATCCCGCGCTAAGAAAGTTTTGCCTCAGTGCGTTAATTTTAAAGATAGGCGTTTCAAACAAAATGTATTCTTCACGAATTGTTTAGGAGAAGTTCCCTGTAGCGGAGATGTTTTCATAACACATATAACGTGTTTGCAAGGAATCATCAAAATTTAATTTATACAAAAAAAATTGCATATCTATATTGTAAAATATACGGTCGTAAGAATCTTCTAAAAATTTGTGAAGAATACATGTTGTTTGAAACGCCTATCTTTAAAATTAACGCACGGAGGCTAGATTTCCATATCATGGGATTTTCTATTAAACATTTCGCAGCTGCCAGCCGGTAGGCAGTGCCCTTAATAAATGTTCATTAAATTTTTCGTGTTGGCAAGGCGACTGTGACCCGAGAAAATAGTGACTCGACGGGGCGTATAGTGTGTCAGCCCGGGGCGTATAGTGTCAGCCCGGGGCGTATAGAGTGTCAGCCCAGGGCGTATAGAGTGTCAGCCCGGGGCGTATAAAGTGTCAGCNCGCCTATCTTTAAAATTAACGCACGGAGGCTAGATTTCCATATCATGGGATTTTCTATTAAACATTTCGCAGCTGCCAGCCGGTAGGCAGTGCCCTTAATAAATGTTCATTCAATTTTTCGTGTTGGCAAGGCGACTGTGACCCGAGAAAATAGTGACTCGACGGGGCGTATAGTGTGTCAGCCCGGGGCGTATAGTGTCAGCCCGGGGCGTATAGAGTGTCAGCCCAGGGCGTATAGAGTGTCAGCCCGGGGCGTATAAAGTGTCAGC
>NQII01005955.1:114310-139153 GCA_002778355.1 Clitarchus hookeri
GGGGGGGGGGGGTGTGTCCTACACGATATTAGGCAGGTGTACCAGTGTTTTTGGCTCTTCAGTGTATATTCACACACATACGTACACAAATAAATATATCCGTGTGTGTTTTCAACTTATTCTTTATAGTAATGAACCTACATCCGAAGTTAGTCCTTCAAATTACTTTCTGGCCTGTCTGTAAAAAGGAAGGTGTTGTAGGCTGGAAATATTATAACTCAACTCATGAGAAGGGCGTGAATTAAACTCATGCGTGCTGTAAGTATTTGAAAATCAGGTCTGACAGTGTGCGTTAACAACGAAAAATGGAGCAAACAGAATATTTCTGTGTAGTCCATTCATGGTTACTACCAACTTTTCTGAACCCCCGCTGAAGTTCTATTTTCAGGATATTCCTCCACCTCACACAAAGAAAACTTAACTAATTGAAAAAAAAATTACACCAATGGGACAACGCACTGCATTCATGCGCATTACGTTTTTTTTTCATGAGAAATATTTCTTACTAGGCATTACCAAAACCTCTATTTTCTCTCGGTTTTAATTTATATTAATTATAGGTGAAATGTTATAATGTGTAAATAAAATATAAGTAAAAGTTGAAGTTAACCAAGATCGTTTTATGTTAACAGAATTATAAAACACTTGTTGTATATGACCCATTCATGAAACAACCAAACTCGTTATAAGCGGGGATATTTTCAAACGTTTGATTCGAAAAGTGTGAAGATACTACGAACAGACTATACCAGCAAAACGTAAGTAGCAACCCTACCATTTATCTTCCTTATTTGTAATACAATAAACGCCTGAAAATTAAACGTAACTGTGTCACCGGACGTGCGTTCATTCGACGCGGCCTGCAGGAATGTGAATCAACAGTAAATANTAATTTATATTAATTATAGGTGAAATGTTATAATGTGTAAATAAAATATAAGTAAAAGTTGAAGTTAACCAAGATAATTTTATGTTAACAGAATTATAAAACACTTGTTGTATATGACCCATTCAGGAAACAGCCAAACTCGTTATAAGCGGGGAGATTTTCAAACNCCAAACTCGTTATAAGCGGGGATATTTTCAAACGTTTGATTCGAAAAGTGTGAAGATACTACGAACAGACTATACCAGCAAAACGTAAGTAGCAACCCTACCATTTATCTACCTTATTTGTAATACAATAAACGCCTAAAAATTAAACGTAACTGTGTCACCGGACGTGCGTTCATTCGACGCGGCCTGCAGGAATGTGAATCAACAGTAAATATATAGCATTGGGGTGACCTATTAACGAGTATAACAGGAGAATGAGTTAGGACTGTGTAGTCAAGCGCGGTACTGTGTTGAAAGCATAGACTAAATATGAGGTAGACCGCTTATTCGTCTTCTGCACTTGCACCCAACGATGACCTACCCCAAATGAACATAACTGTCGAAGTCACATGGTCAACAGTGATGAACGTGTTTGTTTATATCTTAATTTTTAAATGACAAGCACTATTATATGAATAAATACTTTTGCCAATTTGAATTGAATCAAACTGCATTACAAATTGGTTAGAAAATGTTTAAAGACATCTCAAAGCATTTGTTTACAAATCAGTTTTCTAACCTTAAATCCAAACCATGCCATTTTCGCTAGACGTTTTGGCAGAAAAGCAGTTCAGTGTTGGGGCACGGAGACTGGTTGTGCGGTCTACCTCATCTTTAGTCGATGGTTGAAACGCAAATGATAGGTTCTCTGTTCAGAAGTAACTGACCGGTACGTCAGACAGGTTTGACCTGTATCGCTGTGTCTGTCTGGCTCTGTCAATCTCTCTCCGCCTTATCCCGTCTACTCCTGCCCACGTTCAATTGCCTCTCTTTCTCTCTCTCTCTCTCTCTATCTCTCTCTCTCTCTCTTTAATATAGACAAATCGGCACAAGCAAACAAGTCTTAATCACGCTGTGCATGGATGGATTACCTTTCCGGGAAATGTCTTGATCGAAGAACGTCTTGCGAATGATGACTTGCAGTTATGGGTCGGATACACACGTGTTATTTGTAAGGGATTTGCCAACGCTCCGTACGTCACATTCTCAGGTATCACCAATGATCGTCGCCATGACTCACGTGTGTAGCTTCGCCTTTGATCCTAGCAACATTTTGTTCGTGCTGCAGTCTGGAGATGATGTGTTATGGCTCTGGTACGCTGTGCAAGTAATCACAGCTCGGAATCATGTAATATTCAAATTATATGAACACTGAAATGTACAAATGCCTCGTGAAAACACAAGTGGTTACTCTTTCTTACTGCATCTAACTGTCTCCTTTGCAGTTGCAATATACACTGAGGCGACAAAAGTCATGGGATACCTCCTAATATCGTGTCGGACCTCCTTTTGCCCGGCAGCAACTTGACGNGCCCGGCGAAGTGCAGCAACTTGACGTGGCATGGACTCAACAAGTCGTTGGAAGTCCCCGGCAGAAATATTGACCCATGCTGCCTCTATAGACGTCCATAATTGCGAAAGTGTTGCCGGTACAGGAGTTTGTGCACGAACTGACTTTTCGATTATGTCCCATAAATTTTCGATGGGATTCATGTCGGGCGATCTTGGTGGCCAAATCATTTGCTAGAATTGTCCAGAATGTTCTTCAAACCAACCGCGAACAGTTGTGGCCCGGTGATATGGCGCATTGTCATCCATAAAAATTCCATCGTTGTTTGGGTACATGAAGTCCATGAATGGCTGCAAGTGGTCTCCAAGTAGCTGAACATAACCCTTTCCAGTCAATGATCGGTTCAGTTGGACCAGAGGACCCAGTCCATTACATGTAAAAACAGCCCACACCATTATGGAGCCGCCACCAGCTTGCACAGTTCCTTGTTGACAACTTGGGTCCACGGATTCGTGGGGTCTGCGCCACACTAGAACCCTACCATCAGCTCTTACCAACTGAAATCGGGACTCATCTGACCAAGCCACAGTTTTCCAGTCATCTAGGGTCCAACCGATATGGTCACGAGCCCAGGAGAGGCGCTGCAGGCGATGTCGTGCTGTTAGTAAAGGCACTGTAGTCGGTCTTCTGCTGGAATAGCCCAGTACAGCCAAAGTTCGCCCCACTGTCCTAACGGACACGTCCGTCGTAAGTCCCACGATGATTCCTGCGGTTATTTCACGCAGTGTTGCTTGTCTGTTAACACTGACCATTCTGCGCACACATCGTTGGTCTCGGTCATTAAGTGCAGGCGGTCGGCCACTGTGTTGTCCATGGTGGGAGGTTATGCCTGAAATTAGGTATTCTCGGCACACTCTTGACACTGTGGATCTCGGAATGTTGAATTCCCTAACCATTTCCGAAATGGAATGTCGCATGCGTCTAGCTCCAACTACCATTCCGCGTTCAAAGTCTGTTAATTCCCGTCGTGCGGCCATAATCACGTCAGAAACCTTTTCACACGAATCACTTGAGTAAAAATGAATGCCCAACCAATGCACTGCCCATTTATACATTTTGTACGCGATACTACTGTCATCTGTATATTTGCATATTGCTATCCCATGACTTTTGTCACCTCTGTGTATATATATGTATATATGTATGTATATAAATATATATGTAAATATGTAATAATTTTAGTATGTTGGTTTGAATTTTATTTGAAGTTGGTTTAACTTTTCGTTATTTCATATCTGCGGATATTTTGGTTGTATTTCATCTTTATGAAATTACTTAATTTTACTATCGTAATATTTCGGGAATTGTCAGATAGCATTAGAAATGTGTAACGCTACGTTATAAATTAATCTTTATTACTTTAGCACCAAATCAATTTAAATAATAGAAACACTTCAATATATATATACTAAAATTGTTATACTAAAATTATTAGATATTTAGGTGGCTCTAAAATAACGCGTATTAATGTCTCGGATATTTTTAATCAACTTCACATGGAATAAAATATCGAATATAAAGAATTAAATAAAATTATGAATATTAAATTTTAGGCTAATATTACATAATTATTTTTAATAATTTATCTTGTGAAATGTATTATAAAGTANTTATGAATATTAAATTTTAGGCTAATATTACATAATTATTTTTAATAATTTATCTTGTGAAATGTATTATAAAGTGTTTTCGTTTGAATCGTGAACGTCTCTGTCCGTAGTGGGGACAGTCAAAGTATATAACATCCATCTCACACAAATACAAACTTTACAAAAACAAAAANCCATCTCACACAAATACAAACTTTACAAAAACAAAAAAATTACATTTATATATAATTCCGGGGAGAGAAAATGCTTCAAAATGTGGCGGTAAGTTGATCACTTGGTAATTGGTATTGAAAAAATTACATCATACACTAAATTCTATAGAGGTGTAGTGGTTAGACTGCTCGCCTCCCACCTAGGCGAATCGGGTTCGATTCTCGGCGGGATCGCATTTGGGAGTCGCCCAAATCTCTCCACTTCACTCCGCTAAATTCTATGCATATAAAGGTTTAACGAAGTTTTAAATGTTATCCAAACCATTTAATATCGTGGTTTACAAATAAAGTAGTAAACGTAGATAGCACTGGTCGAGTGCCGCGTCTTCCAGTTGCTGAAACTCGTACTCTCATGTTCCTATTGTCTATTGCACTGAAAAAGTGCTCACTGAGTGCAATTTTTACCGCACTGTCTCCAGAGTTAGTACGGCAGTTTGAGCGCAAATATGGCCGACACACAAGCGCTCGCTTCGGGCATTCACGTGATAATTGCACTTTAATAGTGTTCAGGGTGCACTGAGCGCGCACTCTGTGCATTCATTGGAAGACGCCACGAAAAAAAAAGAAGGAAAGGCGACAAGCAGCGACAAAGTCACGGCTGTTTGTCACTGCGACTTCGTTTTCACTGTCACTGGTTGTCACCGTTCCAGGAATTTTGTCACCGCTCCCATCTCTACAAAATTGTACACACAATTTATTTTGTAGTCAATCCAACAAATACACTTCGAAATTAGGACTCATATCGTACAAGCCACTATAAGATCTAACTAATTATAGTGAGAAAAAAAACCCTAATTTTTTTTACTCTCTTAAATTTGTAGTGGATAAAATATTGTACAGACCATGAAGCATAATTCAACGTGATAAATTATAAAAATTTATTAAATATGGTTTTTGTAAATTGAAATGTGTTAATAAATGTAATGTGCAATATTTCATTAATCTTAAACATACGGCATGCGCCGGTGGACTTACGAGCGCTTGTTGTGTTGCAGGGGAAATGAGTCAAGCTGGAGAAAGCACGGGAGACACCCAGCGCCGCTGCCAGGAGACAGTCGTGGATTGCCAGAAAGAGGTGAGCCTACTGTCAATTACACTAGCGTAGACGCTACTGCCATGCTGTGTGGTGGCTCTTCCCACTGACACGCCCTGTCAGTGGCTCTGCACATTTGTATGTTTGAATGGTAATGCGCATTATGTTGCACATTATCATGCTATTGTTTTTTTTTTTTTTAACATTCCCTTGTCTGTAGTCCTGCTCAAGATATGTACATGATTGGAAACATCATTTTTAGTGTTTAATCTGTTTGAGCTATCATATTTCTGTTAATTTAAGTAGTTAAGTATATTTATTTCTTGCTCCTTATGTTTACGCATGTGCACATTATGTTGTACGTGGTTAAGTGTAAGAGAAGGCATCGAAGCCTTAACTACGCCGAGTATAAATAAAGTCGAAATAAAGTGGCTGATATCTGGTGGCGGAAATACGTACTACCGTAGCCTACTGGATGTAAACAAACTGCGGCGTCATATGTCTCCGATCTGTGCCTGGTGTAAATACAAGGGGAATCCCCAGCAGGCAATATGAAGTGCGTGAAGGTCACATCCGGCCGGCCACGAGGAAGCGTCGCGACGGAGATAGAGAACAGCGTATGCACGCCCCGTGTCTTCTGTTCCCTCAGAATGTTACGTGGCGACTACAGGGTTTTAATACAACGTGTTCAGAGAAGACTCAGCATTGCCGCTGTAGTTTCAAAACACTGTTTTTAGAAGAATAAATATCGCTGACTTTGACCCTTTGCAATGACCACTTGTGTTTCAATAACGACATTTATAAATCGGCAAAAAAATATAGACTTTCGTTTTNTACCACCCCTCAATGTTTGTCCCATGATTTTAGAATCATCCTGTACGCACAGGAGTCATATTAGCAACTTCTTCACTTAATAACAATGTTCGCGTATTCGAAGCGTTGCTGAACTGATTCCTACGTCTTCTGTTTCCTAGCTGCGCAGAAACGATGTTTTCTGGTTACAGTGGCGAAGAAAGCTTCGTGTAGGTTCGGCATTGTCCGCCCCCGAAACCCGAAGCTGCAGGAAAATACGGAGACTTTCCGCATTTTGTATTTACGGAACTCAGCTCCGGTCATTGCAACAAATTACGTTTCGTTATTTTTAATGTACATTTACGTAAAAACTTCCCAAAATTTACGGAAAATTTTAACAGTGTATTTGAAAATATATTCAGTTACACGCAGGAATTTTTATAGGCTGCGTTCAAAAATTAATCACTCTTTGAATTTATCAGTTTTTTTTCCCCCACAGCTTCTATTTTGGGAGTATTGAAATTTTAGCAAGACATAGCATAAGTAACAGCTTCCCAAAATTTACTATACTAAAATACGTTCACGGCATTGGTTGTTTTCCGACGTGAACCTGCCGTGAAGGGATAACTTATTATTTTCGTGCGGGCGGAAATTTATAACAGATACCCTACCATTTCGTAATAAAATATCAGCAAACTATACTCCACAGCTCGAGATGAGGTCGCAGTTGGTCGACTGCCGTCGCCGGCAGGACTCATTCTTCTGTCTCATCCGCCCTATAATGCTACATTTTACAGTTGTTTATGATACCTACAGTGCGTGTCGGATGAACATAGGTTAAAAGAACACACGTATAACTTGTATGCCGTGTTCCGTGCTAATTACATCACGCGAAATGTTAGGGTCTCGAGTTGTAACAGCAAAAGCAGTCAAACAATATCGAATTCAGAGTTTCGAGAACGCATTAAACAATGCTNAGGGTCTCGAGTTGTAACAGCAAAAGCAGTCAAACAATATCGAATTCAGAGTTTCGAGAACGCATTAAACAATGCTCAATGCTCCCGTGGGTCAGTGAAACTATAAGCTATTCACGGTAAAGTGAGCACTTCATGAAGCCATCTCATTTGGAATAATAGTCAATCAATATATTTTATTGCAGCCTTAAAGGTTAACTTTCGAGTCGGCTGAATGGCAGTATTTATTTTTAAAAAGTGGTGGAAGGATAAAATATGCCTACAGGAAAAAAGTAACCACGGCCTNAGGGTCTCGAGTTGTAACAGCAAAAGCAGTCAAACAATATCGAATTCAGAGTTTCGAGAACGCATTAAACAATGCCCAATGCTCCCGTGGGTCAGGAAAACTACAGGATATTCACGGTAAAGTGAGCACTTCATGAAGCCATCTCATTTGGAATAATAGTCAATCAATATATCTTTTATTGCAGCCTTAAACGTTAACTTTCGAGTCCGNATAATAGTCAATCAATATATTTTATTGCAGCCTTAAAGGTTAACTTTCGAGTCGGCTGAATGGCAGTATTTATTTTTAAAAAGTGGTGGAAGGATAAAATATGCCTACAGGAAAAAAGTAACCACGGCCTCAAATGTGCCCACTTTACCGTGAACGGCCTATAATTGCACGCACTGCCAGGCTGCAGCGAAAGTTAGAAAAATTCCAAAACGCCGCTGGCTGTGCGTGTATTTGAAACCGCCGCTGTCTTTAAGTTTTTACGTTAAGCGAGCCTCGGCCAAACAAGTTTCTCCTCGGCCGTCAACAGAGCGGCGTGACAGAGTGACAGAGTGACAGCGGGAGGAGTGCAGTGCACGGTGCTGATGTCTACGAGTGACTCGAGTGCGTGAACCCGCGCGTCGCTTCGCAGCAGGGAAGCTCAACTTGCCGTCGCATCTTCTATTGATGGTTCCATGCCCGGTAACACAGGCTCCTCCGTGGGCCTTCTCCGACTCGCTGCCGCCGCATATCGGTCTCCGCATTTAACACACTCTACCATTTCCCGCTTCCAATGTATCTTACAATGAAATTTGAAACTGAAATAATGCTCGGTTTAATTTTCACTTCTTTACTAAATGTTATTTATTAGAGATATTCCCTACGCAATTAAATGTGACGCATCTTGGTTCTTAATGTTATTGTGAATTAATAATTTCAAATAGCATTAATGCTCAAAGAGATTGGAATATTGAGGGAAAGATTGTGATATTGATGAAAATATTGCGAAATTGTTTGAAAGATTGTGATGTTGATCGAAAGATTGGACCCTATGACTGAAAGATTGATGGAAAACTTTCAAGTTTGACCGAAAGATAGAAAGATGATGGAAAGATTGCGTGATTAATAGAAAGATTGTTGGAATATTGGAAAATATTAATGGAGTTATTGAAAGATACAATAATTGATGAACATATTGATGGAATGGTTGTACTATTGATGGGTTGTTGGTCAAGAAGAGAACGGAAGATAAGACTAACTTCGCCCGAGCTATCCTCGTACATTCCTATATTTATGACCAACTATAGCTGTCAAAGTGTATAGTTCCATACCATGATTATAATATACTCGTGCATGTGGTCGCTACTGGTATAATGGGATTTGTTTAGTCACACATATGTATTTAAAAATCCGAGTAGCATACTTGTGACTACAAAACAGCCGAGGCAGTGAATATTGTGCAGATTCTGACATTGTGTAATACTTAGACTTCAAAAGAGGATACCAGAAATAAAGTAACTGAATAAGAGACATTTGTATGGCCTCGCAAAACTGTATGTGCAATTTAGGTACAATAAAAAAAAATTATAAAAATAACAAAAAAAAATTTTTTTTGTTGGATAATAAATTGTATTTTTTTCAATTGGACATACGCCACTCCTATAAATCTAATAAGGCTACCAGAAAAATACATATATGTTTGAATATTTAGTGGGTGCAAATGCTGTGCACATTCGGATATATTTGACAAACCCGAGTCGATGGCTTCCGAGCACCACTTGAGTCTAGCCGAAGACTGCCGAGCCATCCAGCAACACAGCCGCCTAATGCAACATTATGCCAAAATCCCATAATCATTCTACTTCCATGTTCGCCTGCCATGCTACATTACTTCTATATACGATTCTGTCTCCCGCACACTATATTCTCGTATATGAAAACGGAGTTCGGTTATGCATTGCTCCACAACATGAGAGCTTTATTTGTTTACTGCGTGGGGAAATAACAACTACAATTTATTATTTAGTGACAATTATAATATAAATAAGCTATATAATGTTTTACATTTATTTAAATCTACGAATTACATAACATTATGTCGAATCTTCAATAATAATAATAATAGTATCTATGTCAACAGGATTTTGCTGTTAAAAAAGTCCTGGCACACATTTTTTTGACTTCATCTCTGCAGTTATGGCCATTAAGAATATGTTAAATTTGGGTACATTAATATAGGTATTTTAAAAACCACTTGCATGTGTCTTGGATGATGGAGGCTGAGAAGTTTGAAGCATCACCTGGTTATTATCTTCTACTGCTGTTATTTGGTCGCCATGATTTCCAATTTCTCGCGTTCGATTCCCGGTGGCGTCGCTCCCGGATGTTCGCACGTGGAAGTCGTGCCGAATACTGCTGCTGGTCGGCCCTTGCATTCCGGCGCTGCTCCATACTCACCTCACTTCAGACTCATCGGCTCTCAAGACCTCGATGTTAAGAGGCACCCATATCTCATCACTCCTTTACTCACTCGAGTTTGAGAGTCATCATTCGTGTTTGAGACAGTATTCTGCTATCTCATATACAGCTGCTGCTAGTACCACAAAGCACAGACACAGTTTTGTTGGGGTCTATACACGACAGAGCATTATACTGATACAAGTAACATCCTAAACATGTAATTGCTTGTTACAATGCCTAAAGCTATATTTTGTCTGTGACTGCAGGGGTTGATAGACATTAATTTGATGTAATGTGTATAGAAATGAGGAAATCAGTAACCGTGGTGTGTTATCGTGGTTTCGCATTTGAGAGGGAAGGAGGAAGGTAAAGTTTATGTTATCCAACAACGCCTATAGTTATTATTAGTGTAATATGCGTAAAACAATATTCCTGTCTATACAAATGAACATTACTTTTGCACAGAAATGGCGACCGCATTAATTGTGATAGTGAAATTGCTTTCGAATAAACTGAGATAAACTGTGTGTTTTATTTGGTTAAGGTTATTCAGTTATGCGACTACTGTTGGCTGTAATGCACTCGCATAATCCATAACTGATTCTGCAGTCGCATCAAAAACATTCCAAAATTGTTCTGAAACAGCCTTTGCAAATGCTTGTTGCCTTTTTAATGCGCAAATGTAGAAAAACCACGAAATTCGAAAAGGTGTCCAATAAATTCATCGCACAAATATTTCACTTTCGCGAGCGAACCGGTTTACCAAATATGTCGCGATGAGCAACCTGCCTAGCATGTAGCGGTGTGTGAACAAATGACTGTCGGGAATTTCTTTGTTTCGCCTGCTTACACTTTTGACACTTTTGACACTCTACACACGTGCGCACATAACCAGACACATCTGCCTTTAAAGTAGGCCAGGCAAAATGACCAGAAATTGTATGGAAATTTTAATTTATTCGTAGATGTCCCCAGACCGTATCATGAAAATATTTCAAAATAACGAGACGCACAGACTATGGTATATGTAATGTTTTTGTACGCCCATTTTCCCTAGTACAGTACAACAGTCCATCTCCTCGCACGTGAGGACCTGTAGTCTCGGCGGCAGTATCCGACTTTAACCGCGAACACCAAGTATCACCACCCTGCGCCTCTCATAGCTCAACGAACAACTCGGGAGACCTCTGTATCATCCCCAGTGTCGCCTTACCCAAGTCCCTTTCCAATTAGAAACACACGAGGTCATTCATACGTGACAACACATCGGCTACTTGATAGTTATCGCCACTGACATGATGAACTTTAAAGCGACAACATGATGACTTTTCAAGTGAGAACGAGAGATAGCGTGATATCCACCGTCCCAGTTTACCCAATTGATGACGTTGTGTTGGACCCACCTCTCAGTGTAATGACTTTAAACATGGTTTTTCAACAGTTAGTAATAAGGGCGTCGCCTACTTGGAGGTTTTTAGCGCGAGTGAGGCAGAGAAGCGCGGGAGCTATAAGGACTACACTGCTACACGTGCCTGATGTCCCTTCGCTCTTACGCGCAAGGCGCTGAACTGGCGTGCAGTGTTCTCGTCGTGCTGCGTGTACATATGGCACTTAGAGCGGTGACAGTATCATTGTATTGCTGAAAAGTATGAAGAAAAGTTCCATGCAGGTCCCTATAATAGTTTCGCATGTTTCCAACCAGTTTCCAAGCAGTGAGAAAAAAAAACCGTTTTTAGCTACGTCGGAAGGCTCGGGAATAATATTTACAATGTACACGATGTATTGAAAGTAGTACAGGTATCTCGCGTGAAGTGTGTTCCTTTTTAGTACATTGGAATCATGGGGACACGTTTAAGGGTTTGGTAAAGAAATATGTGTTTCAAACACACCACAACGCAGTTCAAGCGACATGTATGCTGCGTCCTTAACAGACTTACGTTTAGTGATTGCCACACGTGACATTTAACGACTTGCTACTTCTTTAATGATTTCATCAATTATTTGATTTAGTTGGTTGTATGTTTATAATTCAGAAATATTACTTATAATTTTTATCGTACTTGGGAGTCTTTCGTAAACAATGAAAAAAAAAGGTGTGTAAACAGAGGCCATGAGCCGAAATGCAAATTTTTTTGTTGGTTATCATGGTAACACATGGCATTATTATTAATGTGTGGCAAAGCTCTCTCGTGATCGGCTATAGTTTTCTAAATTACACATGAGTATGTAAGTTAAAGATATTTTGGCCATTTTGTTTTCCGGCCGACATGACTCCGACCCTGTGGGTTTGGCCTGGTAGGTTTTTTAATTGAATTATATAATGATGCTACCGGGTGCGAGATTTCGTACAAGTTGCTGGATGTGGACGAAGACGCGCCGTATTACATGTTGCGAAGAGAGTCTGTACGGGCTACAAACACACGTCAAATTCAAGTTTTTACTACCGTATTGTGTAATGATACATGGACGACTGTGTGTGATTCACCTTAGGCCCGACAGCCTAGATAGAGGAAGTTCTGAGGAAGACTTGGCATTGAGGGGAATGCCGAATAAGCCCAGCAACTACGAGACCTTCGACATTCTACTTGAGAATTAAACGTCAGATAAGTTTATTGAAATTTTTGACCGTAGACACGATAAAAAAAAATCTATTTTTAATCGTTTGAGCAATTTTTTCTATAATTAGACATCTTTGTTTAACAGTATCGGTGGATTACTTATATCATTTACCTACGGAACACTGTTACTAAGGTTAACAAGCGTTGTCTATGAAACTTTTTTTTTTCAAGAATAATAAAAACTTTACTTTACATGAACTAACTTCAATTAACAGGTACACAGTAACGGAAGCAGTTAATGTTACCAAATGCCTCACATGCTAAGGACCACACTGCTGTAGTGCCTATATGATTTGAGGTATTTCTCTGTTTCTCGAATTAATATTATACAGATCGTTTTCGTATTTTTACAAATGGTGTCAGAATTGATTTTTATTAAAATTAAATCCGTGCTTTTTCACATATGTCTGTGTTGATCCGATTTCTATAGTTTCAGTTAGCTTTGAAGTAGGTATTCCTTCCCAGTGCCTATGCCTATAATTTCAGTCGACGTGCAACTTCTGGAGTCTGTGTTCCTGCGAAGTCTACAAACGCTAAGAAGGTTACAAATGTGTTGTGAATTGGCTGCGATTACCCTGTCCGATGAGCCGGGCATTCACAAACTGCGGGACAGTAACTCAGTGTTCGTAGTGTCGATCACGCAGTTTAACCCAAGATATTTTCCTAATACAATTATTTCATCCTGCACATTACACTTTACGTAAATATTTTTTTGCTGCCAGAAAGTGACGGCCTTTTTATCCATCACACATCAAGATATTGCATAATATGGCACCGACAATTGGGGCGGTCTGCCCCATCACATAAAACCTACATCTCTTTACTTTACAATACTACTCCAAAGTTACCTCTCAACTTTGTTAAATGTTTATTTAATTACAAAATATCACTAATGCACAATTATTTTCGGTGTTATCTATAAACAACGTGAGAAAAAGCATAGTCACATTTTTTTATAGCAGCCATTTTTGTTTCCTAATAATTAGTTTATTTCCGGTTTAGCGGTAGTTAAGAAAAGTGCCCGATTTCATACCGCTAATCTAAGTTGGCGAAACTGTCCGAACCCTAAGTGTCTCCTACTGCAGATTTAAGTGACCGTAATATTATGTTTCATGTTGAATTTTGTATTTGTTATTTTTGCATTGGTTTTAGTTGTTAATTCTAATTTAAATGTAAACGATGCACTCAGAGAATTCATATGGCAAAATGTTTAATGTGAATATTAGAGCAAATTAATACTAGGAAGTAAAATTTCAGGGATAACCAAATAACTTGTATATTGCACTTACATAAATACGCTTTACATAAAAATCGTATAATTTAGAGTTTTACAGCTCTCACTCTCTTTCAAAGCTTGCAATTAACTGAACTTAAGAAATTTTCTTCTCATCGTAGTTCGTAGTTGAAGATTACTTAACAGTCTAGCAAATTATCAAGGAATGTATACGACCAAGATGCATAAGCCAGAATATGAGTGGAAATAAAACTTCATTATAATGATCTTGAGATTTATTTTCAATTCACGTATAACAGTGTTCACGATTTATTTGAACCGATTGTTATGGAAAGCAGATTTTGTAATTTGTGAACACAATATTCACCACTAGCATACATTTCCCAAGCTCCATGTGTTAGTGTCATGCAGTGAATAGAAACAATTTTTTTATCTGGTGAATGTAATCCAGTAAAGAACCTGCATTTTTTCGTAATTTTTAGATAATATTACTAGGATACATTTGCTGCAGCTGTTATAATTTTTCCAAGCTTCCGAACACAATACTGGCAAGCAAGTTGTGTCGGACTGGAAGAAGGAGTGGGAATGACTCGGAAATACGTAACGACTGAAAAACAAAAGAGGGTTGTTGGCTGATCGAAAGGCGATGGTGGCATGTGGACGAAAGAGTGGAAAGAAAAAACAAATGAAGGTGAACAAACGAGAGACAAACATACGGGTTTTTCAACAAAAGCAAATACCCACATATACTTTTATATTAATCACAGAACATGGCATATATTAACTTCTCGACTTCCAATATGCACCACCCCACTCCACAGCCAGAACACATTTACATTTTGGTGAACGACCCTACATATACAGTATGAGGATGAGTAGAGACTATGCCAAATGAAACTTCTTAATAACTTTACTCACTGACCTTTAAAGCACCACGATTCTCGAAAAATAAATAAAATTTGCAGCAGTGTTCGTTTAGAAAAAAAAATTTACCGAAACCATTAGTAGAAAACATATATTTTTATAGAAGAAAGAAAATTCTCAAAAATCAGTTTTATCACCATATATATCAAGTATCAGTCTTCTATTAACATTCATTGCACAGTTTAAAACAAAATTAAGTTTAAATCTACCGTAATTGAACACACCCTGCAACTAAATAAAGAAAATACAAATTATCAAGTTTATATTTGAATTCAACTGACATTTAATTTAGTGTTATATTGCAAGCATAATATCTACAATGAAACCATTACATGGTGCATCTTGGTATTGTGGTGCATCGATAAACTTCAGCATCCAAAATGCGTTGCTTATAAGCGCTTAATTTAATGTGTGAAATAGCATTTATGTTAACAATTTTGTAATCATAGAACACAGTTTCGCATATTTTCAATATGTGCATTGATACCTTTGCTGATTATGTAACTTTGCATGCCTCGGTTTTATTTTGAACTGTGCTCAAACACTGTTTAACATATTGTTGGGTCTGTGAATAACATAGAAATAAACATGTAATTGAATTTTCAAACATGTTATATACTTTATAAGAGTGTTGGCATAGCCTTTAGAGAACTACAACTAAATTAAAAATGATATGGTTGGAAAAAAAAACGTGTAAATACTGACATTGAGCATGAAACATCATTATGCAAGTCAGTGGTTTATATCATTCCGTAAGTACATCAACCTTGCAATCAATTATAAAAGCTGGAGTATATACAGGCTTGAATAAAAATTGCTTTTATTAGAAAAATAAAATTTCACGTGTCAAGTTCTTTAAATACCGTCGACTGTCTCTATGCACACGTCGGGAGACACTATCGCTATATAAATGGTTGAACCGCAAAGGCACATTGATCGCAGTTCGAGCCAATGAAGATAACTGCAACTGTTATCATTTATCCTGCAATTATGTCTAATTAAAACCATTCTTTCTGGGGACTTTACTTTCTGTCTGTACATAAAATGAGTATTATTGTGGTGATCATAATATTTTTCTTTCTAATGTGGTCTCTTTCGATTAATCGATTATTAAGGGCTTTTAAAAATTAGGTCATCGTAGAAAGACACCTGCACAACTCCTTTTTCTAGTGTTTTCAGAAAATGCCAACTTGACGATTTTGTTAACAGGTCGAGTGATTTCAGAACATAGTCTGGGAACCAAATTTCACAGCAGCGACAGATGGAAAATATAGTTGTTTCTGTAAAAATGTGATGGTAGAGCCGGTGATTTCATGGAGACTGAATAATATCCCTCCCCATCAAACCAAATCCATGTGATTACTGTACTTTTCTGCCTTTAGGATTGTTCGTCATCTGGAAAATGGTATGTGCATCTTCAAAATGTGTAGGCATTACCTGATTTATATCACATATTAAGTGCAAGTTATTATCTGGTTATGCATACTCTTCTGTACAGTGAAATTTGCCCGAGTAAGGAGCCAAATTTGGGGAACCCTATGGCAGGAAGGAATTTAAACATGTTTTTATATCGCTTGAGACTACTGTGCATTTGAATGTATGCCTAGCGAATGGATTAGTAAAATATTTATATTGAAATTGGTTTACTTTAGAATTAATTTTTTTTCTAACTGTAGTTATTAATACACATGGATGTTGGTATATTATAATAAATCAAATTATTTCTCAATTTTTTTACATGTTTTTTTATTTTTTACTACATTAAATATAAAATAGAACAATTTTACATTGTGGTGACTTTTTGAAGGCAAATTACAGACTTCCTTTCGAAACGTTGGTAACTCTGGTTTTTTTTTTCTGTTTCACGGTTTTGGGTGCAGCTCATGTTGTGAAATACGTGTGAATTAAATACGTAGTCTACGTAGACCTTACATTATTAACTGTTGCATAACTGCTTCCAAATTAATTAACTATTCTCTGTAAGCCAGAGATATTGTTATGAATAATGCAAAACAAAGTAAAAATAATATTAATTCGTATAATATTATGCACACATAATTGCAAACATTCACTTATAGCGGGAACTGTTTTTATAACTCTGCATTACAGCTCCCGTGTACAGATGCATCTTGAGAGCACACAGAGGATGCACCTACCTCGTGCACGCTCTATTACATGTGCACATTGACGTCATTTAGAGTGGAAGTGTGACCATCTAGGTACTTAGCATTCCAAACAACCTGTAGGGGCAGTTTAAAATATCCAAGTTACAAAACAAGGTGCCTAAGACATGTTACGATAATAACAATTGTATGCTGTAGAAAATACACATAATACTTATACTGTTGGCCATTACACAGAAAAAAACATCTAGGCTATATCAAATGGTTCATTGTTAATGGATATTCTCAGTTACCAAGTATATCCCTCGTGCAACAAAACTCCAAGAAAAGATGTGTCGAGACAAAAAAGTCTACATGGGTAAACCGTCAAATGCTAACATCACACTGGAGTTATACATAATGACATGCAGCTTATTATTTGTTTTGAAACGATTGACAGAAACATGAATCACTCCTGATAACAAGCATGAAGTAATTATGAGCTCTAGTAGTCCCTCCTGGGATGTCCTCTGGCAGTCCCTGAGAGGTCCATAGGCAGTTTAAGACAGACATTTTGTCTCCTGCAGGATCGCCAAAGGATGTGGAAACAAGGGTCACCAGGCGCAAATATGGCACAAGAAAGAACTTGTTTTGTACATCCCTAGAATATTCTCACCATTCACAGTTTCCTTGTGGAAGTTCGTAGGTTGCCACTGCGTTGACTATGTTTCATATGCAATATCACCGAACGAGTTCGACGAAATCAAAATATAAGTGAATTATTTTTTTTTGNATTCAGTGATATGTAAAATGATTCCAGTTGTAATATTTTGTTTTCCCTGAAAAACCTATATAAAATATGAAGAACCACTATGGAATCCCTACTCAGTATGTTGAGAAAATTCGTATGAATTTACTACTCTTCCAGAGATGTAGGTATAAATAGTTTACAGCTTCATAATTCCAAATGGTTAATTTCTAAGTATAGCAAAAAAAGTTAATTTTATGATACATATAAGGTAAAATATGGTATCACTTGAACATTATAAAAAGTTGTTTATTAAATTGCCATGAAACAAATGATGTAAGATAATTGATTTAACAGATAAAGGGTCTGAAAATATGAAAAATGGACACACTATTCATGATGCAGTCTTACCATTAAGGGCTATTATTGAGGGATATGATAGAGAGATATATTCTCCTAATAAGTTCTTAACTCAACTCATGATATCTTGTTGTGCAGTATTGTTTATTCCGTGTAATTATATATATATATATATATTTGTAATTTTACATTCTGTCTTCTTTACGCATATAATATATCAATATATTAAGATATTTAGATAGTTTAACCTTGCATTATTATTATGTGTACATCTTTGTATGTTTTATTTTGGTTAAACATTGCTCGTTATTATTTATTCTGCATTTCAGTATGAATATCACTATTTGATTGTATTTTAATGATAAATATCATATATCTTTATTTTTCTACATAATGGTAATCTACATGCCACTTTGGAATTGCGCTAAAATAGCACAAAATAAAAAAAATTTTCAACTATGATTTTTTATTTTTTAAACTTTAAAATAATTAACATAATGAAAAAGAAAGGTAAATATTCAAGGTTTGTGCTTAATTCCTAAAAATTGGTTACCTATGCTAGAATTCATCTTTCACATCCATTTTTATTTCATATTAGTATATAGTTTATGTAAAAATACGCAATTATTATTATTTTATTTTAACATAAATACAATTTTCATTGTTACCACACAATGCTTCTTTTACATTCTTGGCCCAACTTAATTATTAACAATTACCAATAATTTTGTTCCCAACATTAACTTTACCAACAGTAAGTTAATAAACTTGTTTGCAGTCTTCAACCAACAACTTAAAGTTAAAAAATTGTTAAATTTTTTTCAATATGTTTTGGCATTTGTTGATAAAGTGGCGTTATAGTCTGGGAGGCTAAATAACTTCATGACAATTTTAATGTGAAATACCACTGCCAAGAATAATGACAAAAACAAAAAATGATAAGAAATAACACCTGTAACGTTTTAAGTAGAATTATAAGGCTGAAATTCTGTTCAGTCCGAAACAGTTTTATAAATTAAGCCACGGCTGCTACCCACTCGCGTTAAACTTTTGACTCACTATATTATTAAAACATCTCGATGTTACAATCACGCGTCCGTTATCGACGGTAATTGCGGTATTTCTTACAGGAAAAAAGATAAATCCAAACTCGAGCGTCAATTCTGTTGTTACTTGCACTCTGATTGGCTGTCGTCGGAACCACGCCACACTACTCATCCAATCATAAATGGCAAGACGAGAGCCTTTCAAGATACTTCTCTTAAAATTCACATGATTCACAAATTTCATTACTTACTACCCTCTAAGGACCAAATGAACAATCACCTCTAAAACTTTTATCTGAAAATTAAACAATGCCATACTTGAAACACTATAAAGACAAAATGAATAATAACAATTACAACAGCTCTAACTTTTAAATTACCTCTATATCAATAAACTCGTGACATAACCAAAATTACTTTCCAATTAGATGACATCATATACTAAATCCTAATTTCAAAATAATCTCATTTAATCACCACCGCAAACAAATAATCCAATACAAAAGGTTATACTAATATTTGAAAAAAGTAACGTTACAGAAATTCGTAATGAGAAACTGAAACACATTATATACGTGTGTAACTGTACATACACTTTTTTATTCAACTCCCATTTCTTGAAGACAGATTACAAATTTCGTAATGATTGTCATTGCGGAAACATCAATTCTAACGTAAATGCAGCGATGCTGATTAAGTTTCCTAGAACAAGAATATAGAAAAATGTCTGCAAGTGTCTGACATTAAGAGGAATAATGAAGTCGGTGGATGCGTGCTTATTTGATATAGCAGCCTGGAAATCCTTCCGGAATATTTTGTCTAACAATCCAGATTCCCCAACAGCCCAGCTTGAATGCTCCAGTTCATCGCACAGAGGAAAGTTTCTGCGCGTAATGGCAACAAGATATAGGTTGGCGATATTCTGCTCTGCTATATGCAATAGCGGGCGACTGTCTGCATAATTCTCTGGTTTGCTTACTTCATACATAGCTCCAGTNTATATGCAATAGCGGGCGACTGTCTGCATAATTCTCTGGTTTGCTTACTTCATACATAGCTCCAGTGGAAAAATGTAGAACACTTAAATTCCTGTGAGTTATTGCGACAACATTAGGGAGGAGGTGCCACAGCTCCCATTAATTAGACAGGAATATTAAAGATGAAATTTCGTCTTCAGAATCAACATCTGTAATCAACGAAGACAAATCTGCTATCATATCAGAACCATACTGGGTAGAAAAGCCTACATNTATTGCGACATGTAATCCCTCCTCCACTGTGCCGAGGGTAATTAATCTGTCCAATATTAAAGATGAAATTTCGTCGTCAGAATCAACATCTGTAATCAACGAAGACAAATCTTCTATCATATCAGAACCATACTGAGTAGAAAAGCCTACATATAAACCTGCATCAACAATGCTGGACATGGTGTTCATGTCAGCATAGTATTGTGGTACAGTCAGATAACTAGTGAACGATCCTGAATATGCGTTGTTAACAACAATGTTGAATATCATAAAAGATAACATGCAGAGTCTGAAAATAGAAGATGTGACATGATAATATGATATTCCAAGAAAATATAGTCTGAATATTTCTAATCCCATTAAAAAGGGCCTTGTATGTATCCCGGCGAAACATGAATACAACCTCCCAAATGATACAAGAATTATAAAGGTGCATATATATGTTATCCAGAGCTGATATGTAAATGGCAGTAGCAATTTGACCCAATCAGGCATTTGCTGGGCCTTTGGCACAATCAGCACTAGTTTTTCAATGGCGTACGGGTAAATGCTATCTCTTATATTACTTGACTGGAGAATACCAAAGGGCTGGGTAACATCGAATGTTTTATTGAAGGAATCAGGCNGATGCTATCTCTTATATTACTTGACTGGAGAATACCAAAGGGCTGGGTAACATCGAATGTTTTATTGAAGGAATCAGGCAGCACCCAATCTGACAGCTGTCTCACGGAATTAGGATCACTGGTTACAGAAACGTTTTTTGCCTTGGCCATCATATTTATAAAATCACCTAATATACCACCGACGTGTTTCTCTCCATTTGTTTCCGTCACTTCAGAGGAAAATGGGGGATAGTCAAATGCAACACATGTAAAAGGATAGCCCATTCCATCGAATAATANTCGCCTAATATACCACCGACGTGTTTCTCTCCGTTTGTCTCCGTCACTTCAGAGGAAAATGGGGGATAGTCAAATGCAACACATGTAAACGGAATCGGGTAAGGTAGCTTATTTAATTTTTCAAACACATTTTCAGGATTCGTCATATCTATTAGCTTTCCGCCACAAAGAAATGGATCTAAGCGTTTGGCGACAACACACTTTCCCATTTTAAAATCTCTTCCGGTTATCACTACTGCCTTTAGTGTTTCATATGTTTTCCAGCTGGCTATCAGTAATGGCAAAGTAATATCGGTGTGATNGTTATCACTACTGCCTTTAGTGTTTCATATGTTTTCCAGCTGGCTATCAGTAATGGCAAAGTAATATCGGTGTGATTGTTAGTGAAATCGGCGGAAACAAATATATTTTGTGACCGTGTGTTCCACTACCCATCCTCTCTCTGAAATCTATTTACTAGGTATTTGTGTGACTGCACACCGCTGTCAGACAGAATTATAAATGCTGCACTACGTCTGGGCATGCTGTCATTCCAGGGAGCTGGCTGGTCAAGAACATACAGTGGCATTGTTGATGAATGTAGCGAGCTGAGAAGTAGGTCCTGTGTGGTGCTGAGGTCGTCATCAGCGTACACCACAACTGTCCCTGGGTTGTCTCTGATGTGCCAGTTGACTATAGTCATTGTTTCACTGACAAACTGCAGAACCTGGTTTTTGTCGGGGTTTTCTCTGATGATTTCGATTCCAGGACTACATAATTGTTAGAGGGAGGACAATGCAACCAACAGAAGTCGCATAACTGAATCACCTTAAACAAAAAAAAACACAATTATCAAGTTTATCTCACTTTATTCAAAAGCAACTTTACTTTAAAAATTAAAGCAGTCATCAGTTCTGTGAAAAAGTAATGTATATTTGTACAGATGTGAATATTCCTTTACCCATAGTACCTTAATAATAACTATATGAGTTGTTGGATTCCATAAATTTTACCTTCCTCCTCTCTCAAATGTGAAACCACGATAACACACCATGATCACTTATTTTCTCATTTATCTACACATTACATCCAATTAGTCTCTATCCACCACTTCAATCACAGACAAAATGTCGTCTTAGGCATTGTAACAAACAATTACTTGTTAAGGATTTTACCAGTATCAGTATAATGCTCTGGCATGTATTGGGATCAACAAAACTGTGTCTGTGCTTCGTGTTACTAGAAGCAGCTGTTTATGAGAGAGCAGAATACAGTCTCAACTACGTATGATGCCTCTGAAACTTGAGTGAGTAAAGGAGGGATTGTATTTGTGTGGCTCTTAACACAGAGGTCTTGAGAGGAGACGATCGTGAAGTGAGGTGAGTATGGAGCAGCGCTGGAATGAAAGGGCTGACCTGCAGCATGTTTCGGCGTAATTCCAAATCCAAAAATTCGGTAGCGAGGCCACCGAGATTCGAACGCTGTTCGCCTAGTTCACATTAAAATACACGTTGGTAGCAGCAGTGACTTTTTTCAAAGGTTCGTTTCGTAAGTGCTTCTTCTATCGCGAACAATCTTTAACCGTTATGATATACAAAAGGAAGGAAAATTTTAAGGTGTTCCTAACTTNGATGCCTCTGAAACTTGAGTGAGTAAAGGAGGGATTGTATTTGTGTGGCTCTTAACACAGAGGTCTTGAGAGGAGGTGATCGTGAAGTGAGATGAGTATGGAGCAGCGCTGGAATGAAAGGGCTGACCAGCAGCATGTTTTGGCGTAATTCCAAATCCGAAAATTCTTTAACGAGGCCACCGTGATTCGAACATGGTTGGCCAAGGTGTGAAGCGAGTAGTCTAACGACTATACCACCGCACCCATCTCAAACTTGTCGGAATTCCTCCATTGGACGCTGTTTACTCTGTGTATAATGCATATCATTAAGGCAGTTTCCTGTGTGACATTCCATATATAGGAGACGGTGACTGTATTGGTTAACCAGAAACAAAAATGATCACAAAAGCTGTAGAAACACATTTGATCATATTTGGAAAATATGGGTACTCTAAATGTAAGTAAAATTTTTTTTGCTGCAACAGGATGCCTGCCAATTTTTGAACAAACTTTTACAAAACACAAAACAAATTGATTCCAGCACACGATACGATACCAAACAGCGTTTGCTAATATTGGCAAGTATNGCGTTTGCTAATATCGGCAAGTTTTTATGCTTTCCCAATCCAGTTGAACGTCAACCAAGTTGAATACATGTAACGTAAGCAATGACCTCAGCTGTCGATGAACTGAAATATAATAGCTTCAAATCATTGTTTCATCAAAAGAAATGTAATCAACATTTCATAAAAAATTAGATGCAAAGAAACCAGTAGCCTTTTGACTAAGCAGTAAGTTTTCATTCTTTTAATTAAAAATAGCGTACGTTAATTTTAAAACATTTTTAAAACTCTGAAAATTATAATCGATGATATAATGAACGTCAAAATTTGTTTTTAACTGAGAGTAAAAATAAGAATGATTGTTGGGAATCTTCAGTGACTTGAGTGAAAGAGCACTAATAGCTGGTCGAAATGTACGCCAAATTTCTAGCTCACTGTTTCATAACCGGCATAATCGTACTGCTAACAATTTCTGTCAATAACGTTTCCGAAATTATTTGAAGAAGTTTGAAATGTTTCTGTCGCTGTATTATAGTGTTGAATATTCCAGTAAACAATGTTTTAAATTTTAATTCACGCATATCCCTTAGCAGCGCGTCTGGGTGGCATTCCTGGGCAGCGGGACGCGTGAAAGCGGTGGCCGTTTTTTTTTGTTTTTTCAAAACGGCGAAGGATATTTAAATTGAACCTTTTCCAAACCTGCGAGCGTTAATCTACTCTTCCTGATGATAACATAGTTGGCTTATCTGAAGTAATTAACTAACTAATGTTGTTAGAAATAATGTCACACTTTACAATGCAAAGAGCCCTAGTCTAACATACACTGAAGAGCCAAAAAAACTGGCAAACCTGCCTAATATCGTGTAGGGCCTCCGCGAGCAAGCACCGCAAGCTGACGTGGCATGGACTCGACAAATGTCTGAAAGTATGCAGGAGGCAATTCACATCATGAATCCTGGAGGCCAGTCCACAAATCCATAGGAGTGCGAGGCGGTGGAGATCTCTTCCAAACAGTACGCTTTCTTAGCATTCCAGATATGCTCAATAATGTTCATGTCTGGTGATTTAGGTGGCCAATGGAAGTGTCTAAAGTCAGAAGAGTGTTCCTGGAGCCACTCGGTAGCAACTCTCGACGTGTGAGGTGTCACATTGTCCTACTGGAACTGTCCACATCCGTCGGTATGCACAATAAACATGAATGGGTGCAGGTGATCGGACAGGATGCTTACTTATCTGTCACCTGTCAGAGTCGTATCTAGACGTCTCAGGGGTCACATTTCACGGCAACTGCATACGCCCCATACCATGACAGAGTCTCCACCAGCTTTAACAGTCCCCTGTTCACATGTAGGGTCCATGGATACATGAGGAATTCTCCATACCCGTACACGTCCAATGGCGGTGTTGGCGGGCCCAGGCGAGGCGTAAAGCATTGTGTTGTGCAGTAAACTATGGTACACGAATGGGCCTTCGGCTCCGAAAGCCCATATCAATGATGGTCCGTTGAGTAGTTCGCACGCTGGCACTTGATGATGCCCCAGCATTGAAATCTGCGCCAATTTGAGAAAGGGTTGCACGTCTGTCTCGTTTAATGATTCTCGTCAGTCGACGTTGGACCCGTTCGTTAACGATCTTTTTCCGTCATCAGCTATGTCGAAGATTTGATGTTTTACCGGATTCCCGATATTCACGGTACACTCGTGAAATGGTCTTACGCGAAAATCC